>VZRI01005974.1:304355-383676 GCA_013397515.1 Upupa epops
ATCCTGCTGTGGCAGGGGGATTGGACTAGATGATCTTTTGAGGTCCCTTCCAATCCCTAATGATTCTATGACACTACTTGATAAGGAAAGGCAGAACTGATGAACTTCACTGGCTCCCAGATCCAATACAGCCATCCCAATATGTTTTCGCTTGCACTGCGTGTTAGTTCTGCATAGGAATGATTTGTGTCGATGCTGCACACAGACTGTTCATAAGATTAGAGCTGAGTCTGGAAAACACATTAAACAAATAAATTCCAAACTAAGCCACAGTACCATGGAGAAGAGAACAGTACTGACTGAGTAGAAACTGCCCAGCTATACCCTCAAGCAACCCATAGAGTGGTGGCATTCCAGAGAATATAGCCATTCTTGGTCTTTTCACATTTCCTCATTACTGGACAGAATTCAATAGCAGGTATGTCTCAAATGTGCAGAGGGCAGCTGAGGAAAACAAGAGCTTATATCGGGCTCCTGAAGGTCACAGGACCAGATGCAAAAGCAAGTCTGCAAGGATATTAGTTCCATCAACAGAGCCTAGCAGGCTTCAGAAATATGACAGAAGCCTTCTGCAATGCAGTTAAGCTTCAATACTGAAAGACTATAAAATGTCAAGACAATTCAATCTTTTGCATTGGTTCACAGACCTAAAGAACAGTGGGAGGGTTTGTGCTTAGCTGATAGAGGACATTTAAAGAAGAAAAGGCAGGTGAATCCTGTGCTCCAGCACAGGACTACAGCCCTTTGAGAGAAGAAATGGACACACAGGTGTAGAGTAAGGAGGAAACAGATGTAAGACCACATCGAACCTCCTCTCCAGCTTCCCCTGACAACAGCAGCAGTGGCGAGGACACGAGCTGCCAGTGAGCACTCACAACCCAGAAGCCACTCATGTCCTGGGCTCTGTGTTCAGCAGTGTGGACAGAAAGTTGAAGGAAGGGATTTTGCCCCTCTGCTCTGCTGAGAATCCACCAGCAGTTCTGGGTCCAGCTCTGGGGTCCGCAGCACAGGAGAGACATGAACCTGCTGAAACAGGCTGCCCAGGGGGTTGTGGAGTCTCCTGTGGAGATGTTCAAGACCCACCTGAATGTGTTATTGTGTGACTTGGTCTAGCTGATCCTGCTGTGGCAGGGGGATTGGACTAGAGATCTTTCGAGGTCCCTTCTGATCCCTAATGATTCCATGAAACGGATCCAGAGAAGGCCACAGCAATTATTCACTGAAAAGGCTGCAGCTCTCTTTTTCTCTGTCTGAAAATCTTGTAAATTCGTTTTTTTCCCGTTTAATCTGGGTGCAAAAGAAGATATGTAACCTCTCCCCTGAGGCTCTGGCTGTCTGTACTCAAAGCCCAGCATGAGAACAACATAAGCATAAGCAAAAACCAGGCTCTTGTGAAACAGCTGAGTTTGCGAAAGTTCTCTGAGATACCTTCAGCAGTGCCCTCACCCCTATGCCATGAAGCTGCACTTAAGCTCAAGCACTTGGGCCTTGTCTGAGCTCACACAAGTTTGTGCATGGCCCACTAACTCACTGAACTTGACTGCAACACCCTAGCTATATCTTGGACCTGCCTCATCTCTGAGCATTGGACATCTAGGCCAGCCCTGGATACTACCACTGGACTCATATGCTCTTCCTAGAATCACTGAATTGTTTGAGTTGGAAGGCAACTTCTAAGCTCATCTAGTCTGACACCCTCTAGTGAGCAGGGACATCAGCTTGATCAGATTGCTCAGAGCCCTGTCCAACCTGACTTAGAATATTTCCAGAGATAGGGCTTCTTCCACCTCTCTGGGCAACACGTTCTTGAGGTGCAGTGGGACTTGCCAAATTGGTGGGAACAGCTCTGCCTTGCTTGCCTGCCTTGCTGTCACTCTTGGCTCACTGCTCCCCTTCCCCTTGCGAAGCAGCTCAAGCTTGGAGTCAAGTACCATGAGACCTGGCCCTGAACCTGCCCTGAATCAGAGCTGGCCTTGATCCCAGGCAGTTAGAACTCTTAGAGGGAGTATAAAGAAGCTGCAGACTGCTGGGGTGCTTTGGGCAATGAAACAATCTTGTCAGTATATTCAAGTTTTCTAAGCCTTAAAAGCTTAAGTCCAAAAACTCCACAGTTCCTCCCAGCTCTGTCATCTGCCATACAACCTTGCAGTAATATAAAAAGCTTCAGCTCAAGTCTCATATGCAGCCACACAGACCACCGGATGACTGCTTCATGCTGCAGCTATTTGGCAGTGGTTTCTCCCAATGCTTTCTCCTTTGCCACAGAGTAAATCACTGAAAGCCCTGCTCTCAACCCACAAAGGTTAAACTACCAACTTACCTTCTATTATCTCAGCTTCATTAATTATGTTCAGTTAATGGAAGCAATTATTTAATTGGTACTAACTGCTGTTCACCTACATCCTCCTCTAGAAACATTTTGGGTTACACGCAGGCCAATTACCTGCTGAACTGCAGAGCACCTCATCACAAAGCCATTAAAAGTGCAGCAAAAAGCTCCCTAGACAGAACAACGCCTTTGTTTGCAGAAAGCAGTGACGCCAGTGGATAGA
Organism: Upupa epops; assembly: GCA_013397515.1. Lineage (NCBI taxonomy): Eukaryota > Metazoa > Chordata > Aves > Bucerotiformes > Upupidae > Upupa > Upupa epops. The sequence continues at coordinate 306,908 of VZRI01005974.1, forward strand.
CATGTTCCTCGTACCAGTAGCACAAACTGGGTTTCCTCACTTCAGAGCCCTGTACCCCACATTCCTGTCTCTCTCCCTGTCTGATGGCTTTTAATATCATTTACCAACATCCTTTTCTTCTTGGCTGCTTTCTCCCTCCAAAACTCCCTCTACAGCTTTAAGGGGAGTGAGGGAAAGGCATATTCTGCCATTTATGTGTATGTCTCTGAGCCCTTAGGATAAGGACTAATCCTTCTGCAGGCTGGCAAAAACTAGGTGGGACACTCTCTATTATGGGCTAAATGCTGCTATTGAAATGTGGATCCTCATAGCAATAAAGGGGTTTGTTACTGCCACCAGCGGCTTGGGAGCACTAATGGAGAGGTTAGTCAAAGCCTGGGTTTTGTCTCTGTGGGAATGCTTGCTGTAGCCAGTACTCAGGCCAGAGGAGTTGGGTTTTAAGAGATAATGGCAGCATGAAGATGCAGAAGTGTTTTTTCCTGGCAGGTATTTATTTTTTCCTGTGTATGTTCCACAGTCTTTAAATCTATCTGCGGGAGCCCCAAAAGCACAAAAGGACTTCATACAACACTCCAGCTAAATTCCTGCAAGAAAAGCCTCAAAGCCATTTAACTGAATGAAAAAACAGAAATAGTTACCATCAGGTGGGCTTCTCAGCAACAGAAATTTGCACCACAAGCAGCAGCACCCCAGAGCTGTTTGCAAAAGGCAAGACTGCTAGGGCTGAAAATAACTCAGGGCAAGAAAGATGACTGACTGTGGCTCGTGGTGAAGGCAGAGTTTTTGGAGACCACCCTCAAGCCATGGCTGAGATGCCAATTCCAGTGTAGAACCAGTCAGCAATTGGTGTTTCTTAGCAGTCGAGACTGTCTGACGAGACCTGTCAGCTTCACACAGCTTTTGACCCTGCTGTCCTTCAAAGCAGAGAAAAAATTAGTACCACTGAACTGAAGAATAAGGCACCAAACCAACAGAAAACCAAAGATCAAGAGAGGTGACCACATGACTTCCTGACATAACCAGGACTTGGGACTCCCTGCTAGGTGTCATACACATCAGGTGGTACAGATACAGAACTCTAAGTGGAGCAGCACTGGAAACTTGTTCCAAGACACTTTCTAACCCAGAGGCTAATTGAGACCAAGGTTATGCATCTTAAGTCTCGTAAATGCTTCTAAGTACCTAAAGGGTAAGTGTCCAGATGATGCATTGGAATTCTTCTCAGTGATGCCCAGCCATAGGACAAGGGGCAAGGGATCTAAATTGGAACACAGCAGGTTAAATTTCAGCATAGGGAAAATTTTTTTCACAGCGAGCATAAGAGAGCCCTGGAACTGGCTGTCCATAAAGGCTGTCAAGTCTCTGACTCTGGAGACATTCAAAACCCACTGGACATGTTCCTTTGTGATCTTCCCTAGGAGAACCTGCTCTAGCAGGGAGTTTAGGCTAGATCATCTCCAGAGGTCCCTTCCAACCCCCCCATTCTATAATTCTACCAAGTTACTAAGTAGGTCTTTGTAGCAAGATACAAAATTAAACCTCCGGAAAGATGCAGATATATGATCCTGGCATCTTTAGTGTTACAGATAGCACTAACACCCCGCGTACATTCAATGTACGAAGTCAATCAAGAAGCCAACAGCACTTTAAGAGAAGCGAGTCCTTCTTCGTTAGGAAAAAGTAACATTTTTAATTAAGCTTTAAAAAGAGACAAAGATTTTACAGGGGTAGGTTCCTAGTGTTGCCTGAAATGAAGATTTTTGAATAATTTTGTCTTATACATCATTAAGCTAAGCCATTCAGAACCAAGGTAGAGAACAAAGCACAGAGAGATAAAACGATCTGTCCAAGGTCACCTGAACATTTTTCTGAGAAGCGAGAAGCTAATTTTTTACAAAACTCTATTGCCTGACCAGAAAGACAATCCTTCCTCCAGCACTGTACCTTGGGGTGATTAAGAGTATATGCAGGCACAGATATGTATTACTGCAAAAGCTGCATTCCTCCCTGCGGGAATGAGAGCAGGAATCTCCTGACTTTCCCAAGCAAACTATATGCTATAGCAAAACCTGGGTGTACGTAAATCAGAAAAGAGTCAGCTTAGTGCCAGGGCTGTGCTCTGTCCCTAATCCAGCTATCTTGGGAAGAAGAAACATCCCCATTATATTTATAATGAAGCTAACCAATTTTGAGATAATAAAATAACCCCGTCCATAATTCCGATGAGCTGCATGACATGTCTTTCAAGGACTCTATTGTTAAACATGCCTTTTTTTTACTGGGATTTCAATAATTAATCATATTTTGGGCTAGTTCGATTTCTGTGTGGCTCGTCCTTTGATGATCTAATTTACATTTATAATGATCCACTCCCCCGTGGATTAATTGCTCGTGTTATTTTCTCTATTAATCAGATGACAACATTTGCATTACAGATGACTGTTTGTGTTATTCTCATACTACTAAATCTGGCAGCATGGTACCAATGATAAAAACTTTTCACAGTTCCAGGGGTGAATTAGTGTCTTGATCTTTTTAAACAAAGGCACGACTGGGGTCTTAACACTTTTATGAAGTGTGCTAGTGCTTCCCTGGTATATTTATATATTTATTAGAGTCTAAGAATTTACTTTTCTGAAAAACCGAAATGCCCAGACATTTATTAAATTCACCCATCGCTGAAAAACAAGCCCTGAGCAAATAGAGGAGAGTTATGAACCTGTGGCCACCACAGACTTCTTTCCTAGATCTCAATGTACCTTCAGAAGGGTTTCAGACCTTCCAGCAACTCACTACAACTTCTTCCTGGGTGCCATCACACACAGCACTGCCTGAAATGCTGGTTTTGTCAGAACTGCTTACTTACAGCTGGGGGAAAAAAAATTCTCATTGCTGGTGTAAAACTGCACAAATTGCTGACCTGAGCTAGGCCATCCAGATGTGCCTGGAGCTGGTAAAGGAGGACTCACACACCTTGCTTTATCCAGAGACCAGGGAGACTAGTCACCTATGGCATATGGCTGTGGACAGTCACCTTCTTCCCAGCACAGGCAGGCCCAGAGAACCAAACGATCCTTTGCCCAGACGTGACTCAGACACACAGGTCAACAGAGAACGAAAGAAGAGCCTAGTTACCCCACTCTCCACATTTCATTGATGCATCCTCATCTACCTGGAAACAGCAGCTCCAATGATGCTATCCCTGGGCTGCTGCCCTAATGTGGAGGTTTGGACATGGCTCTGACACATTCATTCTTCGCACAGGAGCTGTGGAGCTCTTTACAGGTCCCCCACACTCTCTCACAGAAGCACAAGACAAGGTCATATCACATCAGATTATTAAGAGACATGCTACTTCTACCCAGAAATATCCCTGGTCCTTCTGGGTCAGCAGTTTCAACAGCAGCCTAGGTATCCTCTGTCTTGCAAGCCCTGCCACTGTCAGAAGCATAAACAAATGGTGCACCAAAAGAAAGCGGAATGGAATCCACGCTTTTTACAGCATCAGGAAAAGTTTCCAAAGGAATCACATACATCTAAAACTCCCCAACTCCGGGCTCTCTCTTCTCCTCACTGCCTTTTAACCAGCACTACAACTACTGTCTTGAAGTGTGTCCAGAAGGAAGCAGAATCCTCTGCTTGCCACAGCGGGTTACAAGCCCTTTCTGTCATTCTGGGATGGTTAGTGTTTCCTCCACACAACTCCCGTCAGATAGGGAGAAATAACTCCTTTGTCCACTGCCATACATGAGCCTTTTCAACTGCAGACAAGGAAAGCTGCTCACAGTATAAAATGCTTTAAGAAGGTAAATGTCTCAAGATGGCCCCTCAGTGAGAACAGCTCAGTGTAAGGCATCTGCTGCAAGACACAAAGTTATTAAAGTCCTGTCTGACAGAGGCTCAACTTGGCAATAACAGGGAAAGTCACTCCAATAACCCATTCAAAGAATGGCCTCAATTTCCAGTCCACGAACAAGGTCCCTCTCTTGAATTCATAGTCTGCTTAGTAAATTTGAGCAACCATGTTCATTCTGGACATAGATATTTCCACATCCACTGGCAGATGCTGTGCAGAAGGCTGCTCATTTCATAACATTAAGCTTTTCGAACATCTTTCATTCCTTACAGCGAACTGTTGGCTTCTGTCATTCACATATTGTATCAGTTCATCCCATTTCCTCACACCCTTTAAATTGCTCTATTGGTCTTTCTTCATATTCCTAGGGTCATTAAGTACCTGAACTGTAAACACCCTTATTCTCTGCCACAAGAAATCAGGAAGAAAATTGTGCGAGACAGGTCAGACTAGCCCCTCTTAACAAGAAATGAAAGTGTGGACTTGAGCCCAGCTCTGAAACTTGTGCAATTGAGCTGCCATAATGACATAGTACATCCCATTAATCTGCAATTACACACCGACAGGGGCTGTCAATCTAATGCCATATTCATTCAGCAGAGCTAAATATACCATTTCTGTCCCAAACACTGTTCCTATGACTAAATCTCTTCAAAATAAAGGTAAATGTGGGCTTTAATGGAGCAAGGAAGGGTTCAAATTCTGAATTAAGAAAGAGAGATATTAGAGCACTTACAATCTCACTATATCTGCAACTGTAAATCCTTCGCAAACAAACTGACTCTGTGGGAATGTGTGCAAGCACAGAAATCATCTGCTAATGTCTATAGTAAACTCATAGTTTGTTCTCACAAATCTCTCTGTCACCCAACTTTGTTGCCTGTATGTACTCACTCCATCTGAGAGTGGTTGTGCTTCTCTACACTACCCTAAGTTCCCTTTGGTACTTGACGTGTGTCCCCAGGGCACACCACATTCCCTAACATTCTTCTTACTCAGAATGGCAGAACAAGAGAGATCCACACTCTGTCACACATCCAAAGCTGAGAGACAACAATGTTGTAATATCACTGGAGGCTTAAGACAAGACACAAGCAGAGTCCAGTGGGTGGATGGCAGGGTAAGTCTCTCTGCTTCCTGCATTCAGCCTGCAGGACGGACACTCCCTTTACAAGCCATAGTGCCACTCATGTTATTGCCCAGCGGCCTCTGCCTTCTCTCTGCTGGTGGAAACACTTGCGGAAGCACTGCTGAGTCCACTTTGGGTAAAACCCATCAAGACAGATCAGATCAAAAGCTGCAGATTGTTTATAATAAAGCAATAGATTCAGCTTCCCACAGACTGCGCAGCTGTCAGATCCCTGTGCAGCAGCAGTGGGTATGGCATCCCAGCTGATACAGCTAGAGCCACAAGGGGACACCTGGTAAGAGCTGGAAGTTCATTGCAAGCAAACACCCCTGCTTGGAGCAAGTGCCCAAGTACTAACCAAGAGAATCATAACACCATCTTAAATGGCACTGTGAGGCCACAAGCTTTCCCAGACTGTGGGGCTGCCCAAGGCCTGAACTCAGGCACAGCACCCAGACCAGTCCTCTGTGCACCCTGCAGCAAGACATAATCTGAGTATGACTTACCCACCTTAAAATAGGCCCCAAAAATAGCAGGACTGAAACACTTTCTGACCTAGATGCTGTTAAGTTTAGACAGCCAGAGACAGACAACATGAATTCCACCTTGTTGACCTGAGCCCTGCCATGAGGAAATTCAGCACTCAGGGCTGCAGCAAAATACCCACACCTACCAAGTGACCGTATGTTTCCTTCCCAAACCTCTTTTAAATCATGTTACATTCGACTTTGGTGTAACTCAACAACTTATACAGCTGTCTGTATTTTGACAGTACTAAAAATTTTAAAATAACAAAGCAAAGAACCATGAACACACAAATGACTGCAGTGTTCTTTGTAACCTGCCGCCCCTGCAGCATCGCAAAGCACAGCCACCACTCCAGGGAAGGATGGCAACCCCTAACTATTAAACATGCTGGTTTGGAAAGCTGGCAACTCTGGGCTATTGCACTCAGGGAAGAATTTGGTAGAAAGTGCCTCCCATGTTCAGTCTGTCACTTTGCTGACAGCACAGGCATGGCTACAACAAAATTAACCCCAGTAAGTGAGCTTGCCGAGTTATCTAAACAACTACATTCTCTTTTAATCAGCTCTCAATCTTAGGACTTTTTATGTCTTAATTCTCAGTAGTCACAGAAAGAACATAAATGAAAGAACATAAATCCTAAGATAGGACTTAGAAAAGCACCTGCAACACTTGGCAAGAGAATTCTCATACACTTGGGATGATTGCAATTATTTGCTTGTTTCGAGTGCCATGGTCAGAGTTCAGCATCTGCCAAACCCCTAACAACCAAGGAACAGACAGATATACAATGCTGCTAGATGCGGGAGGCCTACGATAAGATTTAGCCTAGATACAAGGAAGAAATGAGACATTGGCCCAGGTTGCCCAGTGAGATGGTAGAAGCCCCCAAACATTCCAGATCAGGCTGGATGAGGCTCTGAGCAACCTGATCTAGTTGAAGATGTCCTTGCTCACTTCAGGAGCTTTGGTCTAGAAGAGCATTACAGTTCCCTTTCAACACAAAGATTCTATGATTCTACCACCATAGTCCCCAACCCTCTGTGCTGATATGGTTTGGGATGGAGTCTGAGGAGTAGGAGTGAAGTCAAGCTTGGGACAGAAAAGGTGAAGTTTTGTATTTGTTTGTCACTACTTGAATCTATTTTACTCGGAAAATATTGTTTTTAAGTCACATCTGTTTTATCTGTAACAGTAATTGATGTGATAGACCCACAGACAAAAGTTACTGTTCTTATATTTTCTCCATGTCCTGCTGACAGGAGGGAGCAAGCCAGTGCCTGGGTTGATGTTTAGCTCTTAGCCAAAGCTAGCCCACCACAAGAAGTTACCCTTTCTTAAACACATTTTAAGAGAGGCCCCATCAAATTAGCTGATTGGCTCAGCTTTGGTGTGAGAGCTACCCTGAGCATCTCTGGAGAGTGAATTTGATAATCTCAAATAAGTAATGTAAAATAGACAATGAAAAAGCATTCTAAAAGATTTCAAAACAGTATTCTTGTCTAAAAAAACCTCAAACAAACAGAAAAGTCATGCTTCAGGTTTTTTAAACTTCAAGCAAATTGGTTTTGCCACTGTCCATAATCAGAATGTGGTGATTATAAAGTACAGACTGCCAAGCAGGATTTAAAATAAACAAAAATAAATTAGAACCATATTTTTCATTTCAGGAACACCTTCTGCCAGAGGACTACAGCTGTTCAATTGGCGCAGACCAGATAACTGCAACACACGGTCCCAGAGACACGCGCCATTGTCAAGCCAACACAAAACACTGTGGACAACACAAAGAGAGAGAAACAACAGAGGCAGAGACCAACCCTCAAAAACAAAAAGGTAAAACAAGTACAAAAGCCTGAGTGCTGATGTGCACTGTTAACAACTGCCAAGAAATAATTAGCTCTCAGAATTACTTCTTTCTAAACTGTTTTAATTAAGTTCTCATTTGAAAAAACATTGCTGTGCTCCACCCAGTTGTCTGCCCCATGAGAAGAGTGTTCCCAGCACAGGCTGGGAGAAGCTAGTCAAAAGCAGACTGCAGAGGTGTAGTGAAAGAAAACATCAGGCATAAAACTAGGTGTTGCAGATGAATGTATGTCATATTGGTTTGACAAACACCAGGCTACTGCTGAGGCTCTACCCTTACCCCCAAACACCAATTCTCTCCAGAGCCCAACCCCAGTGAGTTTGCACTTTACATGCTCTTCAACTGTCAGACATGCCGAGTGGAACAACAAACACCACACACACAACACGGTATTTAAATGCCTTTTCCTCTACCTGCTCCTTATCTTCCTTCTCTCAGCACACAGAATAATTCATCACAGCACAATCTAGAGATGTCTGGATGGCATTATTTTTGTTTATAGCAAAAGCTCAGCAGTTTTGGCAAGTACTTGTGCGTGTAGACAAACAGACCATGTCAGGAAGAGCCCCAGGCCCTGACTCAGCAAAACTCAGCTAAAAACACTCAGAACCTTCCAGTTCAGAAGCCGAGCAATCCCCTGCTCAGGGACTGAGTGTAAGGCTTGTATGCTTCAAAAACCAAGTCTGGCCAGGGGCACATCACTCTGTCTCCCTCACATCTTAAGTAAGACGGAGACACTGATCCCTTCTCCCTTGGCAGGCCATTCTGATAACATATTGGAGCTTGGACCACACTTAGTCACCATGGCTATAAGGGGCCACATGAGTACTTAAGAGAGACAGATCCAACACACCCTTGGGGGAGGGGAAGCAAGCATGTCTTTTAAGCACCTCAAAAAGATTAAAGAGCACAAAGTCTGTATAGAAGCCAAACGGAACCACGCTCTTAAATCATTTAAATGCCTCTGAAAACCATTCCTTGATTCAAGGGTTTAAGCACCATTTGTCTCGCACTTTGAAGAAGCAGCAGTACCAAAGTTCTGCCACAATTTAACACTGCCTTGACATCTGCTGAAAACACAGGTTTTGTGCAAGGGTGACAACAATTTGTTGAACAAGCAAATGCCATCAGCACAGAAAGACAATGAGGACACAACAGAGAACTATCTGAAGAATCCTACCCACCCCTTCTTTTTCTCAGCATAATGCTAAGAATTTATCAACAAACATTAAAAACCCTGAGCCCCAAGTTACTGAGCCAATAAAAATGACTGAAAATCCGAATTTAACCCTGTGAAATAAATAAAAACTATTACCCTGTTTGCATTTGGCAGATCTGGTCTATAACTCCATGACGTTCAATTAACCCACAGCTTTAAAAGGGCATTAGCACTTTAAATAATCCATGCACTGAACACACAACACCACTACTAATTTTATTTCTATGGTACAAGTTTCCAAAAAACCCAATGCAAACATCACCATGAAGCTGATTTTATGGTCAGTCATTTTTTGGTCAAAGACCACAGCATAAAAGCCTCTCTCCACATCAGAATCTAGCTGTGACAGCAGGAAAAGAATCCCAACATCTCATCGATAAACCCAAGGGGCTGGGTTGCAAAATGCCTTCGAATTCTTTAAGGAGTGTGAGCTGTGGCAACTCTGGAGTGACACCAATTCCCTACTCTTCAGAGTGCGGGTGTTCAGGGGTTTTTCCTCCAGCAAAAATTACCTGCAAAAAAAGTCTTTTTAGCACAAAGTGGAGGCTCTTTCTAAGCACCGGAGTTCAAGCTCCAGTGTCAGACAGGTGTCACAGAATCACAGAATGTACTGGGTTAGAGGGGACCTCCAAAGGTCATCTAGTCCAACCCCTACAACAAACAGTGACAACCGTAACTCTAACAGATTGTTCACAGCCCCGCTGAGCCTGACCAGGTAAAGAAAGAGTCATTCCCTGAGCAATGAGAAACATAAACTGCTCCTGAGAGCATCTTCTGAACCCTGAAACCCAAAGATTTCTGTTTAAACACAGGCATGGAGAATAATGTCAGTGCCAACACAACCTTCAAGAGAAACAGCCAGGATAGAACAAAGCTAGATTCTATTGTGAAGATCTGACATACTCCATCTGAAGCTGGCAATGGAGGTAGGGATGGAATAAAGACAACACTAATATCTTCCTTCCACGATTTTCGTGCAACCTTTGGTAGATCCCAGCAGACATCACTCCCATCTGTGCTGGATTCAATGCGCCTTTTCTGTCTCCTAGACAGCCAGGCAGGGACAAAAGCAGAAGTCAAAACATCTGTCAGCCTGTGCTACCTACAGAACAGAGTGGCTTTTTGCTTGAGAGACCACAGAGCCACAAAAGTGTTGGCAGGAGGCCTAGATCTGCCAGGCTCTGTCGCTGGCTGAATGAGAAGGACAGATCTGACAAGGGCAAACATTTCCAGGACAGTAGCTGCAAGCACGCAAACAGGCAGAGGGACAAAAGACAGTTGCCCAGCAATTCCACTGAGCAACAGTGGAGACGACTCTGACAGATGAAGCTGTGGCACAATGAAAGAGAGCAGGATGGCTGGGGCTCTGCAACACCAGACTAGCAGCCCTATCTGGACTTCAAAATTAGCCTATGCTGATCTAACCAGCATCAACTGTGTTTCAGTTCTCACACAAACACCCTTGGATGTGCTCAGCCGAGGACAACCCCTGCTGTGGGTATGTAAATCAGATAGCAGCACTGCTCTCACCTCCTCTGTCACCCTGCAACCACCCATCCAGTGCAGGGCCCAAAACATGTCAGCTCCTGCCACAGGAGGTGTCAGAGGAGCAAGAGTGACCAGAGACAAGGATGGGGAGGAGGACAGGGCCGAGCAAGCTATTCGTCTCCTGCTACTTTCTCCAGGGTGCAGTCTCAGTTCTAACCAATAGGAAAATCCCCTCCATGCCCTTCTCCTTTCCTCTGCCAGTCAAGATCACAAACCAGCCTCGGCTGACTGGCACAAGCAGTCATCCAGGCCACAAGAGTCTGAGTCCCTGTCAGCTCCCACAGAGGAAAAGCAGGGCTAGTCAACAATAAGAACAAAAAGAAGATTGTCCTGCAGACGCAAAGAATAAAACACTGAAATAGGAGTTTCCAGACAGGTGTGCATCCCCTTCTCTCCCCTCTTCTCTCCTCCAGCCCTGCTCTTGTTGTACTTCCATGTGCCTGTCGCTGCAAACAAAAGACATATGCCAAGGCAATGAAATGTCTGAGTACGTGGGTGTATAAGGGAGCCAGCACAGCTCCTGTATGCACCAAGCAACTGCAGGAAACACATTTCCAGACCTGTCAAGAGTCATTTCTTTTTGAAGGAATAAAAGATAGCTGACTTGTTTTTCTCCTTCAAGCAAGAAAGAAAAAGACAAAAAGAGAGAAAGCAAGAAAGGGAGATGTATTAATAACTAAAAGGTAAGGAGACATTTCTGACGGGTGCCCTCCTTCCTATAGTTATTAGCATGATGGATGTGCTGGGAGACCCCGGCTGCTCAGACAGCCTGGCACTGTACAAAGAGAGGGCATGACGCAGTCCCCTCCCAGCAGTAAGACAGGGGCAGTAAGACAGGGACAATCGAGAGAGAAAAGAAACATCCAGGGGGATAAAGAGATCTGCCTGAGGGGACATGACAGATCTGCAGAGGAGACAGAGATCCTAGCCACAGGAAACCCAGATTTCCTATGTACTCTTGAGTGTTGCAACCTTGAGATGCTCTGCCTTCCCACCAGCTACCAAATCTCCTCCTCACAAAAGCTGCCCATTTCTCATATGCTTCTCTCACCTTCTCCCCAGTCATTTCCTTATCTCCTGCCTCTTCTGCTCAGCTCTGATCCTGCGCTGCTCTGTGCACTCCAAATGCCCTCAGAACACTTGCCAACATTCTGCTCTCTTGAGGCTGTTTACTGCATGTAATATTGTGCACAATGCAACTTTTTTAAGAAGAATCAATAGGTCTAACATAGCCAATTGTACAGCATCTGCTTTTTCCAGAGCCTGAGTTCCATCACCATTCCAGCAGGTCTCCACGGGAGCCAGTGAGTGCTCAATGCTTCAGAAAAAACAGTTTTATTTGTTCAGCTATGTAAATGAGGGTAGAGCCATGTTTAATAGCTTCATAGCTGCTAATTTCTGTCTACATACTTGACTAGGAGACACTGCTCCCAGTTCCTACCTTTGTCAATGACTTACTGAATCCAGGTACAAGCACCTGAACTTTTCTTCCTCAGTTTCATCTGTAGAACAGAGGCAACTGCATCTCTGTCACAGAATTGCTGCAGATTTAATGCAGATGAGTCGACAGTGCACTCTGAGGTCTCCAGATCAAGGATGCTGGAAAGCACACACTGCTACAGTTATAGGAGATACGCTCTTGCATGACCGCATGCTTAAGAGCAATCAATGATTGAGGGAAATGGTGCTTTCCTGGCACTCCTGTCCTTTAACATTTTCCACTTCAAACACATTCTTGTCCACATTTAATTTCTGTCTTTGCTTTCCCTCACTGCCTGTTGGAAGCAAGCATCTAGGTACAGGCTTTTTTGATGAGAACAAAGCAAGATTTCTCATTTCAGTTATCTCCTATCCTAGACAGCCTTTACCAGCAAGTCAGTCATCCAAGGAAACCCAGGAAAGCTCTGCTAGTGCCACCACTATCAGGGAAATAGGCACCAGCATCCAATGCTGCAGGGAGAATAGCCACACGCACTAATTAATTAAACTACAGCTTCCACTGCACACATTAAATAGAAAAATATCCCTAAAAATTCTTATTCCTGAGACAAGTTTTGTGCCTGTGAGAAGATTCTGTAAAGCAATGAGGCTATCCAGAAATGTAAAGTTACCAACTGCCAGCGTTCCAGCTGCCAGCACTGCAGCGGTTCCTAACAAGCTGCTTTCACATACGTGCCTGCTGGTCTCCATACCTCTGCAAACTAAAGAACAGCTTCAATCAACACATAGAAGCCCACATACATGTCCCAAACACATGTCTGGCCTGAGAAGTATCCCTTTGTATCTTCTATGTCGATTATACTCTCAAGGAAGCAGAAGTACAAACCCCCAAAACAGGCACCGAGCAAAGACTGACCATCCTTGGGAAACACTATGTGAAGGAAGAATAGGTAAAAAACACACCAGAGTCACATGAGAAACATTTGTGAGATTCTGGTTGTCAGATTTTAGAAATAATAAGAATGTGGACGGGCTGCCTTTGTTTGGTAAACTTTACCCGGGCTGGTTTCTGTGCTGTTCTCCTGCTGTTTTTAACAGCAGATGATGATGAGCTGAACCCCCTTCTTTAATGCAGACAAGGCTTCATTCTTGTGTCAGTTAAGGTCATTTGCATCTGCTCAGTCTTGTATCTCAAGGGCTTCAATCCGTCACTGCCAGCTCAGTCAGAGATTGGGATCATCCATTTGCAATGGCTACACGTCTGGTTCAGAATCTCAATGCAGGTAAGAGCTTGCCAAGCTCTCCCTGATGCACAGGCATAAAGCACTAGAGAAATACCCAGGCTGAGGCACATCCATGAGCACTGCCCATGTTCCTCCAGCAAGGCCAACGCTTTTCTTCCAAATCTTCACTGAGAAGCCAACTTCTCTCTGCTGCATATTAAACTGCCCTGCATGGGAAGGAGACAGGGCACTGCCAGGCTGATTATACTGATCTGCAAACGCTCTGCTGTGCTATATGCTGAAAGCACATGATGGACCTTGTGCTGCATGATTTGCTTCAAAGTCTGGATATTATGTTCAGAGAGAAGCTGGCTATAGTCTTCTGCAGGCTGATTCATAAACAATGAGCTTCAACATGGAAAAAACACCCCCATTTGGGCACGTAAATCCCTCTCTTTGATTTCTTATTTTTGGGAGACCCATTTCTCTCTTTAAGGTACATTCTTCAGGAGTTACAAAGCTGCTCAAAGCCTGCAGGTTACCTACTGTGCTGGTCCTTACTAAATTATGATACTCTCCTGAACCATGTTGCTCTATTCAACTCTCAGTGCTTATGGTTTCAAACTACATTCTCAGTGAAGTGCTACCAACACTTCCACAGTAACTTATCACATTGGATGCTACTCAGCCTTGGGGCGCAAGGTACTGACAGTAGTATCTAAAACGGGTACCGCTGTCAAAAAACCTACATCACAGAACCACTGCCTCAATAAAGTAGTAGTTTACACTCATTTTGCAAAGGGTTTGATGACTGAACAAGCTGCAAGACCAGGTACAAAGACTACTTGTCCTCCTTTGTCATTGTGATGGATGATAATGTTAAAGTTAATGGTACTTTATTCACCCATCAAAATATTATCCCTCCCCAAGGGGGGCACAATGCGGCAAAGACAAATGAGGAAATGAGAAGTCTAGTGCTGTGCACTTACTCCTGAAGCCTCCTGATTTATGCTGCACAGGAGGGATGCCTTGCGCTGAGCTGACGTGAGGCAGAGTCATGCATCTGTTCGGTTATTTCCAGTAGCTCAAAGACAGCTGCCTGTTCCATCGACAGCACCACATGTGCACAGAGAGCAGGAAAGGCCACAAGTGTATAAAGCAAAAGCACACAGTAAATATCCTTTAAGGTACTGCAACAGGTTTTGTAACAGATTATTTCTTTAATGCAAGAGTCAGTAGATACGATAATTATTAGGATTTAAATTTGGGATTTAAAATTGCTGGTTGTCTTTCACCAGTGACCTTCTTCACCATCCTATCCCAGAAGATCTGAGGAGCTGCAGGCACTCCACCAGCCAGGCCACAGAGCCTTCATCATCTCCAGGTCTGCATTTCACTGTCAAGAGAGAGAATACTCACAGTGCCCATTCTTTACATTGCTAGTACCTCCTATGCTGAGGAGCCAGGTCAGGCTAAATGGTGTCAATGGCACGTGCAGCTACTAAACCACGTATGTAGACATACAGCACCCCTGGGCAAAACTGGGTGGGAAACTCAACAAATTGTTTCTGCACCTTAAATAAGAGTCTGCAAACTTTTTTCTTTGAACTATAATAACCATGAGAAGGAATAACATAAAAAGAGAGACTGAAAGATGTGTAAGAGGTGCCTTAGGCAGTTAAGAATGCAGACTGTGTGAACTACTCAAACAGATCCAGCCCTCATCCCTCAGCAGCCAGGAAGGCCCATTTATCTTGCATAAGGTTTTTACAGCGTGCTTTTGCTTTGCCTTGGGCAAGACCTTTGAGCTGTGACTATCTGAATGGGGGAGATTTAAATAAGAGATTTAAATCTAAAGAAGAGACTGGTTGTAAATGTGTCATTTAACTACTTCACAAACGTTATTAGAAAAAGGTAATTCGATTCAGAAGCTGCCTCTTTTCAATTAACCTAGAAGGTAGAAGCCAATGACAGGCCCACTCCACTGCTCTATAAAGCTTTGGTACAACACAAGGCACAGTATGCATGAGCACCAGCTTTCCTGGCCACAAGTTCTCCCGCTGCCATCCTCCCTGGGCTTCTCTAGGGGCATCTCAAAAAAGTGTACTGTGTGGTCCAGAGTGTGTAAGGTCAGATTTCACAAAACAAAATGTATAAATAAGATCTGTACTGATTTTTATTGCCTAAGGGACGTTGTAGGTAATTCAGCCATTTGCTATACTCCAAAGCTCGGAACATATCAGCTCTTTTGGAGTGCCCTGGAGTTGGCCTTTCAAAACTTCAAGCTCACATCTGTGTTTTCCACAGGCAGTACACACATAGTGTTTGCGAGAAGAGATAGACAATAACAGAAATCAGTCTCCAGGAAATAAGAGTTCCATGACAGAGGCTATTAGAGTCAACCCAAATGTGGACACAGAAGGAACAGGAGCATAACTCCTCAATATTGTCATTATAAGGAGCTACATGTTAAGTCTGTCATACAAGCCCTAAACCTTCAAAAAAGTTGCAGATCAAGAATCAGAGATAGCAGTTTGCTGTTTAATAAAATGTTGAGGTTACATACCTCAAGTGAGAGCCAAGGTGAGGTAATACATCAGTCCTGCTGCTAAACCACTCCAGCAGTCTCAGCATCTGAAGGACTGCAAAGTCTCAACCTATGTTTCCCTGTTTAATATTTCTACTAAAGACATTCCAAGTAGAAATACCTGTGATGGGCAGCTCTCAAGAAACTGCAGAATCAGCTCGTAGGGAATTTGCTGTGGTCATTATCTGAAAATAGCTATTGAGGCAATCCAAAAATACATGAAGACATCATCTGACATATTCCCCATCCTTTGAGATCAGTCGCTTTGAACATAAGCATCCCCTCTTCCTTTCAGTAAAGGTTGTTGTTTATTTCCTCTTGCCCCTCTGGAAGACCAGATCATCACCAACTGTTACTACAGCTGGTATCAGGGATTTTAAACTGCTCTATCCTATTTAATCACAGGCAGAAATAAGCCATACATTTTGTGTAATGCTGGCAGAGTGCCTTCTAGCCTATGATTTTTCTGTGATCTCCACTTTCCACATCTCACAACTTGCCCAGCCTTCTCTTCCATGTCAGGCTATGTCCACAATGCACTGTATTAGCAATGAGATTCTGTATCTAGGAATGACAGAACTAGCATGGACTGAGAACTACACACTAGGCTTACACCAGTGCCCAAGCAACAAAAACTTGAGAGAAAAACAAGTTACCTGTCTCCTACTCACACATATTGCCATGGTATACTGTCCTACAAACATCACAAACCCTGCACACTTTCAAAAAAAACCATCTCTACGTTAAAAATGCTGCCCATTGTCCTCAAGTTTCTTCCCAGAGAAGCCTCATCCGCTGGGCAGATTACATACAGATTGCGCCATCATCACTCACAGCCAGGTCTATATGAATAATGTCACAATTTTTTCATCTTTATTAAAGCAAATAAATATATAAATCACAGCTCCTGTTCCTTTTTCTGTGATGGTTCATAAATTCCTCTGTCATCAATTGATTTATTTGTCATCAGCAACCTTGGTCTGACTTACATTCTCCCAGTGAGGATCCAGCAATAACTGATCTGTGCCACACACGGAATTCACTTGTTTAGATGAAAAGCACCTTGCCATCATCTTCACCATAAACATCACACACCCTTAAACTGAAAAGGACTAGAAGAGCTCAGCAATCATGGAAGAACCACCACAGATCAAAGGCAGATTCCTGGCAGGCAGATGGAAAGAGTTCCCTTACACTTTCACTAGAATCAACTTTTTCATGAAACTGTTCCATAGACTGGAAAGCATTTAATATCCTGGTGTGCAGCAATACCAGGCATACAACCAAAACCTGCTGCAGCTTCTCAGTTTTCTACTCTCAAGCATAAAGTTGACTTCTGCATCCTTGCCAGCATTAAAAACATACATCAGTCTGGCAAGACCCCCTGTTCCAAGCTTGGGAGATTATTACACTGGTGCAGTTACCCATCTCTGCTCCAGGACTGCCTTACCCTGTCAGCACAGGGTAGGCTGAGACAGCCTTTGGCACAGCTCTGAATAAAAACCAAGGAGCTTTCTTTGCATGACACAGAACAGAGACCATAGCAAATGTAACATGGATGCAGACCAGCTCATGTGACCCCTAGTTCAAAGAACATACAGGGCAACAGCCTCCCAGCACAGACTGGAATCTAATGCATCCACCGCTACTGAACTTCCAGGGCATCCTAAGCAAAGCATTTCCCTCCCTTCACGGGTATTTTGCTGTAGTGAAACTCTCTGCAAAAAAGAGAGCTTGTGGGAAGGAGCTTTCCCATGAACAGAGAGGTGTTAGCAGGGAGCAAGGGTACCAGCCCCACAAGGAATCACAGGGCATGTGAGAAGGAAGGAATTTGGGGTGAAGTATTCTGAGCTTACGCAATTTTGATCAAAAAGAAAGGATTCACTAGGCCTGGGCAAGCTTGCAATGAAGGATGCAAAATAAAGGGATCATATTAAAGTGAAATAAGGAAAGGGACAGATGAATCAGACATCAAGGTGGCTGTAGGAAGCAATCAGTGGTGTGAATGAAGAGAATGGGGCAAAGGAGCAGTTGAAGATGGAAATAAACAGAAGAGTGTGAAAGCTTGCAAGAAAACACTCATCCTACAGAGATGGCAAACTATAGAGTGAACACTGTCCACAGAGTGTTTAGAAGAGTCTTTGCTTCTATAGTCTTGATGATAGGGCAACTTCTTTGCAGATGTGAAAAGCAGCACAATTCATAGTTCCTCTGCTGTCCAATCTTTGTGCTGAAGCATCACCAAACACTTTGGAGCTTCCTCCACTTTCCCCTGTTCTTTTTTTCCCCCTTGTTAAGCACCCTGGACAAACAACAAATGGCTCAAAAGTGATGAGCTGGGAATGGTATTTAACCAAAGAGTCATTAAACACTGGTACACTGAACAATGGGCCTTGAAACAAGGCGCCGCAATTATTTTCCTCCTTTGAATAAGTCACAGCAGATAAAGATGAAAGGCCTCCTACATTTAAGGAAATTTATTACTACTTACTTAGGGCACAACTTAAGGCACTGAAAAAGGCTAGAGTCAGGAAGTTTTAAAGTCTGTGCTCTCAAGAGCAGAGCCACTTAAAACTGCCTTGTGCACATTTAGGACTAAAATAAAAGTGCACTCCATGGGCTATTGATTTATTCCAGCCAGCCGTAACCTGAGAAAACACATCTCATTGTGAAACATTCATAGATGTTCTCCTAGTTCGTGGTTCATTTACAGATGATTACAGTGCTGTTATTTCATACATCGATGCTTCGTAATAAACAAAACTGCTGTCCTGGAGGGGCTTTTGTTTAATCGGCATTTCATCCAGTCACATTCTGCTTGAAGATAGTGTGAAGCTGCAGGAACTGCCTCAAGGACAGTTGGTTTACAAGGGCACCCAATCAACGTTATGAAAGCCCACAACATCTATTTGCCCATGTGAGGTCAAATGACGAGGGTTATAAACTGTGGTGGGGATATACCCCATGTCCCCAATGAAAGAGTCACTATGGCTGACATGTTCAGTGGTCTAAGGCAAGACACTTCTCTCTAAAAGGAGAGCAGAAGACTCCTGTGCCCTTTGTTAAGTGTTTTAGAGCCTCAGGTATCAGGCATTGCATAAATATGAAGGATTCATTCTATAATTAACATAGGCACCATCCTATAGAAGCACTTCACACCGCTAAAACCCTAAAGAATGCACCTGGACAACTATTTTTACACTATGGCAGGGTTTTAAAATTTTATCTCGGCTCATTTCCAGTGAAAGCATTGCTCCTTCCTCTATTTAATTTCAGTTGTGGTCTAAGGGCTATTTCTAAGATGCAATAATTTAATAGTTAAGTGGTTTCCTACCACACAACAGCATAATTCACATAAAGAATAAATGAAATAAAATTATAAATTCCCAAAGATCCAGTTGGAAAATACAGTTTAAAAACCATTACAGGACTCCCTCATAGAGCTTTGTGGAAGCCTGCACTGGAGCCACAGCAAATACGTGTGTTGTTTATGGATTTTCACTCAAACCTCTCCACAGCTTCATAGCAATATTCAGTTGACATATGTGTGCCTTTTCTGTATACATTTAGTATACAGATGGATTATATACATTAGTTAACAACTGAGTTTTGAAGTGCTGGAATCCTCACAGAAATGCCTTCCCTCTATGCATCAAATTTACCCCATATCTCCACTCTCATTCTAGTACAGTTGGATTCAAATAGTTTAAATACAACTTCCAGCAATGTCACGTCAAGTACTAAGTGTTACACTGAGCAGCAGGAAGCAAAGATGTCAAGAGGAGGAGGAGATTCCACTTGGCTAGAAAATGAGCCAGGAATCTGATGCCAGTGAGGCAAACAAATTGACTGCTGCTGAAGAGGATTTTTTCTTTTATTAAAAGACTAAAAAAGCAGATTGTCTGGCTGAAAAATGAACAGGTGGTGACTCTACTTAAATTCTATTTTGAAGTGCAGCCCAGGTTCAAGAATGAATAGAAATGATTGTTGAACTGTAAAAACAGAGCACTATCGTCACCATCCGTTATATGCATCAGAAAAATAGCTCCCCGTGAGTCTTCGCCTTATGGCTATTGCCCAAGACAGGGCGATGAGAGACAGATGTCTATACAGAAAATCACAGACAACAACAGGTTGTGGCCTAGTACTAAATTTCACTGAGCTGGTCTCTACGAATTCAAATGGGTCTTAAAAACTATATCTTCTCAAACCTCTTTGTATGAAATGAGGGACAAGGGATCAGTGCCTGCACTTATCTTCAAACAGGAGAATGTTATGGATCTACAGTCAGATAAGCAGTGGAGGAACTTGGACATCAAAGTGATTACCCAAATCTTAGTCTTGGATGGTCAAGCATCCTGCTACAGTCCTCCATTTAACAACTAAGATTCCATGCAAGTTGGAGGAGATTTTTTTTCTTAAAACATAAGTCCAATCATTTGTGAAATAAGATGGCAGATGCCCACATTATCCAGGATTTCAGGAGGCAGAACCAGGTCAAATAAGGGAAGGATCTACATAAGTCTCGCTAACCACCAAGGGTCACTGTTGGTGCATTCAGATGAGGCCATGGTGGGGAAGGCACTTTTGGTAGTATTAAAAAAAAACCTGCCTTTGCCTGAGAAGGCCCTCTGATCCCTAATCGCCTGTCAAGACTTCATGATGCACTTGCAGGACACTTCCCATGGTGGCAGCACTTCTGCCTGCAGCACACAGCCACTGAGACACTCTGGTTGCAGCTGCCCACCAATTACAGATTTCTCCTCTCACACCAGAATAACCTATGTAGCAAGATCCTTAACTTACATAAGCAGCAAGTTGGATTGTCAAACCCTGGGCATACATTAGCCATTAGCAAATCTCAGTCTCTGAAATTCCATCTTTCTTTGCACAGACTAACAAGGACTCACAGGACCCTCCTCTCTGTTTCCACAGATAAAGCAAATACCCTATTTTTCTATTTGGGAATAGCCTTCTGCTTGATTTCTGTCTTTTTTCCTTCTATTAGGATAGCTTTCAAAGCTCTGTCCACTGGGCTTATTTCTGCTAATTTCACTACTCAGCTTTGCATTATCTTCCTTCTTGTTCAAAGAATTGCTATTGTGTCATCATCTTATTTAACAAAGGAGGAAAAGATGATTCTGAGCACCAAATTACAGTATCTCAGGCTCTCTGTGTTCAAATGTCAGGGGAAAAGAACTTCGGTGTTAGGGCAGTGATGTGCTAACACACAATGGAGGAGACGGCTGCACATGTAGCATAGAGCAACAAAGATGATGAAGGAAGTAGAACAGCTCCTTTATGAGGAAAGGCTGAGGGAGCTCGGTCTCTTGAGCTTGGAGAAGAGGAGGCTGAAGGGTGACCTCATGAATGTCTCTAAATATGTGAGGGGTGCATGTTGGGCTGATGGATCCAGGCTCTTTTCAAGGTCATCTGGAGACAGCACAAGGGGCAATGGGTGCAAGCTGGAACATACGAGGTTCCATATAAATATCAGAAGGAACTTCTTCACAGTGAGGGTAACAGAGCATTGGAACAGGCTGCCCAGGGAGGTTGTGGAGTCTCCTTCTCTGGAGACATTCAAGACCCACCTGGATGTGTTCCTGTGTGACTTGGTCTAGGTGGTCCTGCTGTGGCAGGAGGATTGGACTAGATGATCTTTTGAGGTCCCTTCCAATCCCTACTGATTCTATGATTCTATGATTTTAGCTTTATATTTTTACTTTTTTAAAAATGATCAGTGTGCAGCTAGAAACCACCCATATAGCACTAATTTACACACTCTGGAACAACCCAGTTGTTCTGCAGCTTTGCATCTGCAATCGCATGCTGCAGTCTGCACAGGCTCTGCAAACATCTAGGAGGCTTTCAGGTATCTCACACCAACAGAGGATCCAGCTGCAGTGAGCTCACACTGGGCCAGGCAACTGAGCAGCATGTTCTGTAACAGTAGCTCCGGGCTGAACCACATGGGGGAGAGGAGTTTATGGTGGGAGCACCCTGAGATTCCCTGCTGTCTCAAAGGCAGGGAAAGCAGCCCGTGAACTGGGGAAAGGAGTCAAGCACCAGCCGTGGAGAGAAGCAAGCAGCATTGTTAAAAGCTTGCACATGGCAGTGAGGGTCGCTGAAAAAGCAAACCAAGATTTAAGAATGAAGATGGGAGCAAGAAATTGCAACGATCTGGGCAAAGACGGAAAGTGATAATATTGTGTTTTATGGGGTCAGGAGAGGAACTGAAGGTTCAAAGACATTGCTAAGTGATCAAAGGCAAAGGGCCTGACACTGACTGTAAGGCCACTGGGGGAAAAGACGGACTTGGAGCAGGAATAATCTAGAAAAAGATACAAGAGAGGCTGCTCTTGGTAAACCAGACCTATCCATAAATCCTGCTCCCCAGTGCAGGTCTAGACACATCACACTCCTGGCCCAGGTGATACTTTCCCCAGCCTTTGTGCTTCTCTGCTGTCAACAAATTCCTGCACAACCCACCGACAAAATTCTTTGTCAGAATCTCAGAAAAAGCACTCAGCTACATAAGGAAGAAGAAATGAGACAATTCATGTCTTATACTTTTGCTGATGTGCAGTCATTCACGCAAGCCTCCATCTCCATCAGAAGAAAAGTGGCTACTCAGGTGCAGATGAAGTTGAACAACATCAGCCTTTAGCAATCCTGCAGTAGGAATTGCAGCCGCCTGGGATTGTCAGTCAGTCAGGAAGATTGGCTGGATTAATATTCAAAGCCCAATACTCAGAGGGCAGCAGGTGTCCAAGTTCCTTTTGCTCTAAATCTTCATAAGGAATACGGAGGCAGCATGCTGTCCTTAATTCTTCGAATTACAGTACATATTAATTACACTAAATATTGCCTACACATTTTAGTTATAACTCACATCACTTACTTTCACAGCTCTGTTGAATTAAAGGACAACTCACTATGGGTCTGGCACAAAAATCCCATTTACCTGGCATGGACACGATAGTACCTTTACCAAAATAAAAAGTGAGAAAAAAAAGAGCAAAAGCTTAATGAATTTCTAACCATTTACTAATGGCAGACTATTCACACCATGCCAGAAACTCCCTTCCATTTAACAGATTGAGAAAGGTAGAGTTTCTGACCTGCTGACAAGGTTATATCTGACCTCAAGCCTAATGGACTTGAGTAAAAGAAAGGAAAAATATTACTGTGGTTGTTACCACAAAGGTTTGAAAGGTCATAGTCAGCAGTACAGCAATCTTCTGAAACATAGGGACTGTCCCCATTAAGGTTTCAGCTGCAAATACTGTCTCTGCAGTTGAAGAAACAGAAGATGTTTTGCATTCATCATCCAAATTTGAATAAAAAAACCTCCCAACAAACACCAATCAGCCAGACTATATACAGACACACACATAAATCTTCCATCAATTGGGAAAGTTTCCAGCTTTTGATGCTTGTGTCTTGAATTAACAGACACTGCAGCTTCTCAGAGTTACCCCAAAGCTCTAACAGATTGTGCAGCACTTGTATTAGCACCCACCTGGAATGAACAGAAGGGGAAGGTGGTGAGGGAAAGACAGCAAGGAGCAGAGCAAGCTCACTGAGCTTTTGGTTAATAAAACAGCAAACAGCCGAGGCCATTTGACTCATCAATTGCTGCCACTCAGCTTTAGCACAAGACTGACCCTAAACCTATACACAGCTCATCCTCTTCACTGTGAATGGCTCACCTGTGCAAGGGCAAAATTGAGCCCAAAGTGATACAGAATGGCTGTGCCAGCCACTTGAAGAAAACATCTGGCCACAGAGTGCTATATTTGCTGCCCACATCTAACTGCCATCACCCATCCAGTCTCCCAGTGCCACATTAATTGGGCTGTAACTGGCTGCAGCCTACCGTGAGCTCTTTCTCAAAACACATCTGAAAACAGGAAATCAATGCAGATACAGAATGGACAGCTTCTGCCTCTGCATCAACACTCATCAGCTGGAGCAAGGAAACACACGCCAATCATTCAGCATAATAGAAAGAGTCACCTTAACAAAGCTTTGTCACAGCATCCATGTCTCCTGCTGTCAAAATAAACTCTGACAGCCTTGAATGCCCTTTAAACAGCTACAGAGACATCACCTCCTCACAGCACTTGAGTCTGCTAACATCATCTCATAAGCTCACTTTGGATTTCACAACACACGTACACTGGAAATGGAAGTACGTTCTTCCGGTGGACAGTAGCTTTCTGGGGAGAGACATCCCAGGAATTACATTTGTTTCTAGGCTCTGCAGCAGTGAGGCAATCTCCATGAGAAAAGTAACCAAAAGGGGCTCCTACTTGGAAGAAGAAAGGCTCAAGTATCCACCTCCTTGTGTGGATTACTTATAAAATTATGCAACTGCATTTATTTATTTGAACTCAGAAAAATGTTGGTAGTCCAAAAAAAGTATCCTCGTACTATTTCTTTCCAGCTTGTCTGCATCTTGCCTTTCCTTCTGCAAGACGCTTCTCCAGGATGAATCAATCTCCAAAGCTCCGCAGAGCTCATCGACCTTTCACAAGGTCATCAGCAAAGGCTTATGCATACCATGAGCCATCTCACCTAGTGACCCATAACTGCTTTAGGACCATGATAATAACACTTATAACCCTAACGTTATCTCCAAGTGATTAAGGTAAAGAAATGAGGGAGAGTCTGTTACCAAAATCCTTAAGAGAAACAACCACACTGACCACTCACTCATTCACTGAAGACCCTGTGACACTGATGCATGCTCTTCCTAATCAGAGAACAATTACATCTGAGCAGGAGAAATTTAAGAGTAAAATCTGCTGCCTGCCACCTGCTGCCCAATCCCCTGTTCCCCCAGCAGTTTTCAGAGCTACTTGAGGCAGCACCTTTGCACACCTCAGCAAGTTGATGTCTGTGCTTACCAAGTGCCTGTCAGAAAATCTTACTGCTGGTTAACTCCTGGGCCAAATTCTGACTCTGGGAACTCCAAAGCAGAAACAAGCAGTCAATATCCCAGAAGAGCTGTGAACAAGTCCAGACTGAGCTGGGAGAGCCATGTAAATATAATATATGCCCCAGGATTTACATTAGTGTCAGGAGCTGACAAGGTCCCTCTTCTTATTTAATTGCCCACTCATGACTAAGTGAAGTGAGTCCACATGGGACTATGAGGTAAAGATGAGTGGCTCTGTCTAGCCTCAGCATCAAGCGCAATACAACACTAATATAAAGAGCGAGTCTCCCAAGCACAGGTCACTATATTACCACGCATTTGCTGACAGCTAAAGTAATTCAATTTAGGGTGGAAATACACCTTGCAGTGCGCAGACAGACTGGTCTCAGCACTCTAATCGGGCAATGATCTTGCTAGGGAATTTGCTATGGAAGCCTCTTCCTCTCTCAATGAATGCAATCCTGTGCTATTCACATTTTTTAACACGCTGCTGTGGAGATTCCCCCACAACTTAAAGTTACAACCGCAGTAAACCCTGTGATTCTCTCCACCTGCTCTGTTTCTTGTTTTAACACTAAGGGTCCTTCCTGGGTTGTTACCACACTCACTCTCTATCAAACACTGACTTTCCCAGTTCTGTGGTGCCAAAATCAGTCTGTATTATTTGTCTGGAAAGCTTTTTAGGAACCAGCTTTGTCCTCTCCTCTCTTCTGGCCAATACTTGTCAAAACTTCTCATGGCTTCCATCCAGCATCAGGGATTCAGAGAGCATTACATCTAGCAAGAGGGGTTAAGGACAATGAGAAAAATTTCTGTATCTATGTTAATGATAAGAGCTGAAGACCAGGGAAAATGTAGGCCCACTCCAGAAGGAAATGGGAGAGCTGGTCACACAAGATGCAGAGAAGGCCAAGGTACTCAGTAAGTACTACACCAGCAAGCACTCTGGTCACATCCTCCATGTTACAGAGGCCAAAAGCAGGGACTGGGAAAGGGAAGATCCCCCCACTGTAGACAAAGAACAAGTTTAAGACCACCTAAAGAACCTGAAGGTGAACAAGTCCATGGGACCAGATGAGATTCACCCACAACTCCTGAAAGAGCTGGTAGATGAAGTTGCAAAGTCACTGTCCATCATATTTGAAAAGCCAAGGCAGTCTGAAGTCCCCACTGACTGAAAACGGGAGAACATAACCCCATTTTCAAAAATGGAAAAAGACCTAGGGAACTGCAGGCCAGTCAGCCTCACCTCTGGCCCTGGGAAGATCATGGAGCAGGTTCTCCTGAAAGCTCTGCTAAGGCAAGTCGATAATGAAGGGGTGATTGGTGACAGCCAGCACGGCTTCACCAAGGGCAAGTCCTGCCTGACCAATTCAGTGGCCTTTTATGATGGAGTCCCAGGCTCGGTGAACAAAGGTAGATCAACAGACATCATCTACCTGGATCTGTACAAAGCATTCACCACTGTCCCACAGGCCACTGCAATCTCTAAACTGGAATGACATGGATTCAATGGACGGGTTGCTTGTTGGATAAGGAGCTGGCTGGCTAGTTGATCCAGAGAGTTGTGATCAATGGCTTAGTGTTCAAATGGAGAGGTGTGACAAGTGCTGTTCTTCAAGGGCTGGTACTCGGACTAGTGCTGTTTAATATCTTTGTTGACAAACCCCTGGTTGTCCTCTTGGTTAAGTTTGCTGACAACACCAAACTGTGGTGAAGTCAACACACTGGAGGGAAGGGAGGCTGTCCAGAGGGACCTTGACAGGGTCGAGAAGTGGGCTTGTGCAAACTGCATGAAGTTCAACAAAGGCAAGGCTCTGCACCTGGGCTGAGGCAATCCCATGCATGAACACAGATTGGGAGGAGAAAGGACTGAGTACAGCCCTGAGGAGAAAGACTCGGGGGTGACAGTGGACCAGAAGTTTCACAGGAGCTGTCAGCACGTGCTTGCAACCCAGAAAGCCAACTGTGTCCTGGGTTGCATCAAAAGAAGCAGCGACAGTCAGTTGAGGCAGGTGATTCTCCCTCTCTGCACTTGTGAGACCCCACCTGGAGTACTGTGTCCAGTTCTGGAGTCCTCATCATAAGGACACAGATATCATGGAACATGTCCCAAGGACAGCAACGAAAATGAACAGAGGGCTGGAGCACCTCCCCTGTGACAACATGCTGAGCAAGTTGAGGTTGTTCAGCCTGAAGAAGAGGAGGCTCTGAGGTGACCTTATAGCAGATTTCCAGTATGTGAAGAGAGCTACACAAAAGCTGAGGTAGGGCTTTCAATATGGGTGCATAGCAAGAGGACAAAGGGAAAGGGTTACAAACTTGAGAAGGGGAGATCTAGGTTGGACATGAGGGAACAATTCTTTCCTGTGAGGGTGGTCAGATGCTGGAACAGGTTACCCAAAGAAGCTGTGGCTGTTCCATCCTTGCAAGTGTCCAAGGCCAGGCTGGATGGGGCCTTAAGTAACCTGATCTAATGAAGGTGTCACTGCCTAGATGATCTTTAAGGTCCCTTCCAACCCTGGCCATTCTACGATTCTATGATTTCATCTGGTAGAAGGGTCAAAATGTCATCACAAAAGAGGAGGTTCAGGGGTGACTTTATTGCTGTCTATACCTAAAAGGTGGTTATGGTCGGGGGGGTCGGTCTTNCTGGATGGGGCCTTAAGTAACCTGATCTAATGAAGGTGTCACTGCCTAGATGATCTTTAAGGTCCCTTCCAACCCTGGCCATTCTACGATTCTATGATTTCATCTGGTAGAAGGGTCAAAATGTCATCACAAAAGAGGAGGTTCAGGGGTGACTTTATTGCTGTCTATACCTAAAAGGTGGGTATGGTCGGGGGGGTCGGTCTTTTCTCCCTGGACACTAGAGACAGGACAAGGAGTCACAGTCTTAAGCTCCATCAGGGGAGGTTTAGATTTGACATTAGGAAAAGGATTTTCACTGGAAGAGTGATCAGATTTTGGAATGGGCTGCCTATGGAGGTGGTTGGGTCACTGTCCCTGGAGGTGTTTAAGGTTAGTCTGGATGAAGTGCTGAGTGGCATGATCTAGATGTCAGATGTTTAGGTTTACTTGGTTGGTTTTAGGTTGGACTGGATGATCTTTAAGGTCTTTTCCAGCCTCATCCTTACTGTGATTCACGGACAAAGGTTATCACTTTATTCAAATGCCCCTGTGGTGGGGCAGCTAAGTATACGCACATAAGTGAATATATGCAGTGGGTGCTCCATTGCCATGTTCTCCCTTCTCCCCTGTGTTCTTCATATGCATTTATTGCCTCTGACTTGACCGCAAGTTCTTCATGGCTAGGACTCCTGATAAAAAGCCTTTTGTGTAGCACATTATTGATGATCATGTGGGCTTCTAGACACAACTGTGATACAAATCCTAAATGACAGTGGTAAAAAAACTGCTAGCATGAGCAGAAAAACCAAGCTGAGTCCTTTAGAAAAGTCTGGCCTCAGTGATAAATTTAGGTTTTTAAATAACCCACAGTCCCAGAGCATCTGAGTGACTCACTTTTACCAATTAATTTATTCTTACAGCACCTAGGCTAGACAGGGAAATTTAAGCTCCCTCTTAATGACTTTGGGATACTGAGGGATGCACAAAGAGAGGGACTGAATGCAAGATCTGCAGCTTTTTATCTTAAGCACAAGATTTTATTTTCTCCCTGTAGGAACTACAGCCTGACTCCTGATCTCAAGTCACCCAAGGTCATGCCTAACACACTTTCCCGATACTTAAGGAGCATGAACGAGCTGCTTCCAAAAAGCAACACCCCTTACACACAAGGTCAAAGAAAGCTGGGATGAGCAGATGTTACCCTGTGCAATCCAGAAGGGATAATGCTCTCAAAATGTGTGTTACTTAAATCATAAATAGGTAGATGTGAGCCAAGACTTTTGAAATGCATTGTGTGGGTAATACTGGGAGAAAGGAAGGAAATAAATATTGGATCCGAAATATTTATTTCCATTTTAAACCACATTGACTCTCTTCCTGACACAGCAAAATAAAGTAATGAACCTCTTAATTTATCCTCACAGCACAGCACTGAATAGAGAAGTTTTAGCTCTGCTTTACAGATGAAAAATTGACATATATTGACTTAACTAAACCTAAAAGAGTGAAACATCCAGCAAATCAAACAGCCCATCTGGCTGAGTACTTTTGGAAGCTATGTAACAAGATGAAAAAGCAAGTAACTGCTGAAACAACACCCTGGGGGAATGCCTCTCTCAGAACAGCCAGGAGCTCTGTGCAGAGACTGGTCAACGTGGATGCTCAACCATCACTTTTCCATAGACCCAACCTGAGCCTTCCATATCTTTAGAGTCTTGTTTCTGAAGGAGCATAACAGTATTTCCTTTCTGTCTCAGCTATCTAGATGCTGAGTTCTTCAACATTGCGCACAATGTGATGTTGTCTCTGGAGGTGTTCAAGGTTAGTCTGGATGAAGTGCTCAGTGGCATGATCTAGATGTTAGATTTACTTGGTTTAGTTGGATTTAGGTTGGACTGGATGATCTTTAAGGTCTTTTCCAACCTCATCATTACTGTGATACTATGATACCTTGTAATATGTTTACAAGAAGCATGGTGCAATGTAATACTGGCCCAAGGCCATCAAGCCCAGCCATGGCAAGTGTGACAATGTCATAAAGTCATTTGTGCAGCCCAGGTGTTTGCCAAAACACTACAGGGTCAATTATAAGCACTGTATTAAGGCAATCTCACTGTCATCCTGACGTGATCTAAATCCTGCACTACCTTCAGCCAGTACTTTGTGTTTGTGCCATGATTTTGGATGTAGAACACATGGTTTAGGCTTTAAAAAATTGCCTATTAATTCTGTTCTTCCCTTGAACACAATGAGCCCCCTAGAAAAAAAAATTCAAAGCAAAGCCAAAAAAAAAGCACCCCTTTTACTGGCAAAAACCACAAGAAAAGTGAACTCTGGCATAGAAAAGACCCTTCTCTCTTTCAGTGGCCCTCAGCTGGTACCACGAGGCTACAATGACTTAAACACAGAAATAACATGAATTTTAAGTAAAAATAATTGTCTTTTTTTTTTTACCCTTCAGGTACTCAAGAATTTGAGATGGTTTATCTTGTGTGACAGGGGCTCCTCCTGGAAAGCTTCAGAGTGTTTGATAACAGAAAGAAAACCTCTGGGTATTAATTTTATTTCGTTTGGTGGGAGTGAAAACTGCCATTGTAGAGAAGACAATTTCTGAAGAGGTTCTGGACTCTTAACTCTGCCCTTATGCTGAGGAAGTAAATGAAACTGGTGGAATCAGCACCTGGAATCCTGGCTGCAGTTTTGGGGCCCTCACATAATAAGGACATTGAGGTGCTAGAGTATGTCCAAAGGCAGTCCATGAAGCTGGGGGAGGGTCTGGAACACAAGTGCTGTGTGAAGCAGCTGAGGGAACTGGAGAGGATTTAGCCTGGAGAAAAGGAGGCTCAGGGGAGACCTGCTTGCTTTCAGTGATTCCCTGAAAGAAGGTTGGAGTGAGGTGAGGTTAGTCTCTTCTCCCAGTTGACAACTAATAGGACAAGAGAAATACCCACAAGTTGCGCCAGGGGAAATTTAGGTTGGACATGTAGAATAATTTTTCCCCCCAAAAGGGTTGTCAAGGTGTGGCACAGGCTGCCCAGGGCAGTGGTGGTGTCCCCATCCCAGGGAGAATTTTAAAGCAGTGGAGATGTGCTGCTAAGGGACATGGCTGAGTGGTGGCTTGGCAGTGCTGGGCTGATGATCAGTGGCTTGACTGGGGGTTTCATTTTGATTTATTTCTAAAGCAGATATCGTTCCTGCCTCCCCTTGGCTTACAAACACTTTGTTGTGAGTCCACAGTGAAGGAACAAAGCCCAACAGATCCTGACAGATATGGAAGATATGTAACAGAAGTGAGGAACTGGCATTTAAAGTAAAGCCCAAACAAACCCAGGTTAAATAAATTTTTTGAGGTGCCTCAAAAACAAGGGCCTTCAGTTCAGTGAAGAAAGCAAAACCTCGCATCATTCCAATGAAATCCTCATCTCATCGGGACAAGTTCACCACACTTTTGTCAATGATATCAGCAGAATCAGGACTGGCTTCTGCCTCTCTGCATCACAATAATGAAGTGGT
The DNA here is from genome assembly GCA_013397515.1 of Upupa epops. Taxonomy (NCBI): domain Eukaryota; kingdom Metazoa; phylum Chordata; class Aves; order Bucerotiformes; family Upupidae; genus Upupa; species Upupa epops. The sequence continues at coordinate 337,390 of VZRI01005974.1, forward strand.
AGCAACAGCAACAAAAGAAAAACACAGCGTTTCCAAAGATCCACAACTCATCAGAATAAGCATTTCTGCTGAAATCTTTGTGGTTAATAAAATCAAAGCAATGCTGACAGTGTCAAAGAAATAAAAATATAGGATAACAGTCATTCCATGCCACAACACTTCCAGAATAAAGGTGGGTTTTCTCACTTTTCATTTTTAACTGACTTTGCCTCCTTTTAAATTTTACACTTTTTTATTCCATGATGTCAGACAGGTGTCTGACATCCTATTTCCAGTCTGAAATTTGAAACAAATCCTATAGACCATAAGTCAGGTATCTCCCCTATACATGTGTGTACTCACAGGACATTTATATGTACAAAGGATGGAGTTTTTCTTTGTGGAGTCTTTAAACACATTTTGGTTTTGCTCCAAAAGAGGAATCAAAATTCTTAACAGATTTCCAGGTGCCAGAGGAAACTGTCCTTCTACCCTCCACATGGCTATTCCCACACAAAGGAGAAATTCCAGAAACCCCAAAATTAAAGGTAACTTTTTTTAACTAAAAGCAGACCTGAACACACAAAGTACAAAGACCCTGCACACTGACGAGTGGCACTGGAGGCTCAGAAGACGAGAGGGTGGAGCTACTCCGGGTTGAGCAGCAGGTGAATGCTCCAAGGGGAAATGCCATGAGTGACTAAAATCTGGCAACTGCAACATGAAGGAACTGCAACATGAAGCTGCTTCATGTTCAAGAAGCAAAATATAAAGAAAAAAGCAGTTAATAAACAAAATGTAAAGCTTTTGTGCTACTTTGCAATTGGTCTGTCTCAGAGAGGACTGTTTGCATTGGCAATGAGAGTCATTAGAACTGTGGCTGGTAACAAGCAGCTCTGCAGCTGCAGCTTTGCCCAGGTACCCACTGCAGAAATTTCCAGAGAAAACCACAGCCTTATCGCAAACTGCCTGTCTGAAAACCACACACCTACACAATCACCCACCGGGATTACAGCCATACAGACAGACTCGTAACCTCAGCAGACAGCACAGCCCACTGTGCCAGCACCCTGCCCAGCTACAGCTCAGCCAGTTTGAGTAAACATCCTGAAACACCCAGAGACACTGGGGTTGAGTCCTTTTGTGCTGTTCTACAAATCCACATCTGCAAAGCTGCTCTGGTTTGGTTTTTATATGCACATCATATGTAAGTACATGAATATATTCCTAGGCAAACACCTAAGGACCGCAGGAAAGGCATTGTGGGAGTCACCTCACACAAGACCTTGAACGCAGGAATTCACTGCGCTGATCACTGTGTTTATGTGGTTCATAAAGAGCGCAGTGAAAACTCATTAATCACCTTTTCAACAACTTTTCCTCACTAACCCTTAGTGCACAAGACTAATCACTTTTTCTCAGGGTATGAGCTTTATCCATAGAAAATTCATATTTATATAAATTAGTAATTAATCCCTTCTCGACATTTACTGTACCCGAAACATCTGGCACTTTTCTCTTAATCAACACAGTCCCCACAGGCTTAGAGTTCTAAAGAAAGGTATTTTAAATAACTTCAACACCAAACCAGGCTTTGTGCCTTTAGATGGCTGCAAATACTGTTACTGGAGACAATACATCAGTTGCTACCCCTGAAAAAGGTTATGGAGACCCAGAGGCCCAGGCATTCCTCTGCTCCTTACCACCCTCTGCACATTTATGCTGGTCTGCAGCACTGAGAAATGCTAAGGAGCAGCCTTGTGCCCGAAGGGCTATAAAACAAGGGAGCTCTGCATTTCCAATTGGACTGGGGTTTTCAGGGCTCTATGGGGGACTTCAGTCCCAAGATACTCTGCAGTAAGACTGGTGGCTCACCAGTTGACCAGAAAGCAGATGGCATCAGGAGGACAGCAGGAGAGAAGGTAGGGCTGGAGCTGCCAGGCGTATAAGTAGGTGACATGCCAGAACAAAAAGCAGATGTTGTCCCAGAACAGAGAAGATAGGTTCTGTATGACACTACACAACCCACAGGTGATACGAAACAGAATTGCAGAATCATTTGGTCTGAAGAGACCATTAGGACCATCATGTCCAGCTAATAACCCAGCAATGCCATGTCACCACTAAAGCACACCCCACCAGCACCACATCTACAGGCTTCTCGATTCCTTCAGGGATGGAGACTTCACCACTGCCCTGTGCATCTTGTGCCAGCCCTTGACAACCCTTTTGTTCCCCACATCCAATCTAAACCTACCCCAGTGCAACTAGCTGCTCTTTCCTCTCATCCTGCCGCTTATTATTTCGGAGAAGAGACCAACTCCACCTCACTTCAGCCTCCTTTCAGGGAGTTGTACGGTGAAGTTTCACTTAAGTCTCCTTTTCTCAAAGCTGAACAATCCCAGATATCTCAGACACTCCAAATCAGGCTCCCACACTTGCACAAATGCTAGCAGGGTGCTAGGCAGCTGCAGCCACAGGTCTGCAGGAGAAGCAGGACTGACCTCTGCTCCTTACCTTCAGAGATGAAATGTTCCCCACACAGAGTAAAGCTGCAGCACTTTCTACAGCTCTTCCTGTGAGGACCCTGCTGCTGGCCTTTCCATTATACATGACGAAAACTGTTTGCTAACCTCTGACACTGAAATGGTCCTGTTTCTGAAACAGCTGTCCTACACCATTTGTCACTTAAGAGAAAGCCCTGAATAAATGGAGAGTACCTTGACCTGTGGCTAAGAAAAATGTTGCCAAGACACACAGCATAATTGCATCTGTCAAAAATGTATTTGTGCTCACTACACCTGATGAATCACCACCACACGCTTTCTGACTGCCACACTGACCTCTTTAAGGACAACAGAAGTCTTGGAACTCAGCCACCAAGAAATCTTCATTTAAAGTCTATAAATAAGAACAAATGTATGATACGGGTCTTCCCACCAGTATCTCAGACAAATTTCTTGCCGTGGAAATAAAGCCACCATGTTTACAGCCTTCCTGAAGTTTCACAGAAGAGGTATCACTTCCTCTTCCCATCCTTCAAACTTGTACTAAGTCACTTTAAATGGTTAGCACAGACCTCCTCCCCAACTACATTTCACCTAGAGGATAACTGAATTTTACTGGCTTATTTTGTTCCAGGCCCAGTTAATATCTGTTGCATGCGACCAGTGATCTCACTGCAGGACTAGAAACGCACAATGTACCATCCTGGCAATAAGCTACATTTCAGTGTCTTCAAGATGAAGTTTCTTGTGAAAAAGCAGCCAACGTAGTGTTTAAAATATGGCAATTCTATGAACCTTGTAACGGTGCTGCACTGGAGTGCTGCAAACCTAGAGCTCAGAACAAGGAAAAACCACAACATACATTTGACAGCTGCTCTGATTAAATGTTTTCGTCAGAATTAGAGATGCAGTCATCACAGCAGAACTCCAGCTTGCCTAAGATTTGCTTCTCCAGGTACAGCTTTGTAAGTAGAACGTCACAAAAAAGCACCAGAATACAGCAAGGATGGTGTAAAGTTTCAATTGAAACTTCTTTCATAGTTTTTTGTTCTCTTTTTAATAAAGATTTGCCAGTGGTTTGTCAAAGTCTATACACAACCCCCAATCCTTTTCTAACGTCTGCCTCTGGCACCTCACCCAAGCTTAAAGGCAGGTTCCGGCGACGAGTTTCCAGGGGTTTATGTGAAATGCAATTACATTTCCATGAAGGTGAAGGAGTCTTTTATGTTCCACTTGAAATACTTTACAATGTGCAGCAATTATTCAATTCTTTTCAACCAAATCTTGGTCAGGCTACACTTTATTACTGATCTGACTGCTTTCAAGTACTCTGCCTCTGCAATAAGCTATTTCATAGAGCATGTTGATATGGTTTACATGCTAAATAAGCCTGAAACCTGTATTTTAAAAGTGCCCTTATACTTTTGATTGAGCAAAAATATTTCTTAAGAATCAACAATCAGTTCTGCTCTTTTACTGATGAAAAAAAAAATCAGTGTGAGGAAGAAATTAATTTACAGCCACAGCTCCCTCTTACAACAGTGTAAGGCTCCTCTGGAAAAAGACTCTTGATCTCTCCTTGACTGACAACTTCCTAAAACTCATATTCACACTATAGCAAGGAAGCCTTTCTTCACCAGTTGCAATAACCATGATTGCGTTTATGGAAACATCTCCAACGTCAGTGCTAAAATCCTGACTGACTGAAGAACCCTGCTTTGTTTCATCACATATGACCAGAGAAAGTCATTTGACTCTTCTGTGTCAAAAGCCTCTGCCAAAGGGGAGATACTGATGTTTACCTCATAAGAAAGTCGAAAGCTTGTTAAGTATTTAAATATTGCTGGATGGCAGATGCTAAGCATTTGCAGTAGGATTTCACACTAGCAAGACTTTAATTACTGCAGTTCCTCATTTGCTAGATCCCTGATGAACTGATAGGCAGACTCTCATTTATTCACAGCTGAATACCCAAAATGTCAACTAGGGTTGAGACAGCATTGTACACTACTTCAACCCTCAAAACTGCTTCGCCTCTTGGGGTTTTTTACAGGTGCAGATACAAAGACAGCAGATCATCTCTGCTTTTTTGTGCAAGAGAAAATGACCCCATACAAGCCTTATCATCATGAGCTACTCAACCACATTATATCATGCTCACAGCAATGCACTGAGCTGAGCTACTTACATGGGTCTTACAGCTAACATGAATCTTTACTTCGGGTGTGTCAACTGGGGAAACATAGGCTCATTCCACTGAGAGTCTAACTACAGTTACATCAGAGAATCACAGAACTGTTTAGGTTTGAAAAGACCTTTAAGACTGAGTCCAACCATTAACCCATCTCAACCCACAGCTAAACCATGCCCCTGAGCACCACATCTACCTGAGATGAAGATGTTCCTTCAGTTGAGTGATCTTGCAGTGGTGCCCTGTCAAACTGAACAACCATATGGCATACTGGGCAAGCTGGTAAAACCACCCTCAGTGTTACTCTAACTCCACAGGTTTCTCTGACCTTGCTACCAAGTTATCTAGATGCTGTCTCTTTGGAACCAAACCTAATTGCTCCTCACACTTCTCTTAAAAATCATCCTTAAGCTTTGCATTTAAATAGACAGATGCTGTCTCTTTGAAACCAAACTTAACTGCTCCTCACACTTCTCTTAAAAATCATCCTTAAGCTTTGCATTTAAATAGACAGCTTCACATCAGACTTACTGTCCACTGTAATGGTTGAGTTTGGCATGTCCTGTACATTTCATCTTTTCACCTGAGCTCAAGGACTGGTTGTGGTGGAATTAAATTTTGTGCAATCATTAAAATGAATAATCAGCAACTGAGCTGACGGACCACCCCAGGTCAAATGACATCAGTGTTGCACAGAGCATAACTAAAGTCCTAGACTTCTGCTCTGGGCAGCAGCCCCCTCCTCTCAGGCAGGCTGGTATGAGGTGTCACACATTGATCCCGGCCTAAGAGGTTTTGCCACCACAGAAGACATGATGTAAGCATCTAAAAAGTCACTGTCTGGGACCTCTGATTTTATTACAGAATGACTTGGATCAAGGAAGCCATCAAATTGGCTAATAAAGATTCTGAATTGCGCACCATAAACCATAGAAATGGTCACTTTATAAGTGCGGTGATTATAACCAGGCTAGGCTGCTGCAGCCTTGCGATCCTTCCTTTGCAGGCATTGCATAATATGAGTCTCTACCTCCTGCCCCACAGCTGACCCAGAGCAGCAAATCTCATCAGGTGCTATTTGCTTACACAAGTGAAAATCCTCCCTGACAAGGCAACAGCTACCAAAAGCTCTCACAGATGCTGCTTGTGTAAGATTACTAAAACACTTTCTGAACAATAACCTTAACGAGGAACAGTGAGACTTAATTAAAGCATAAAATAATTAAAAGGCAATCAAGAGCAATAAGAAGTTCCTGATAATTTCTCCCCGCATTTAAAATGTAAGACATGGGGGAAGGGATCACCCAGTCTCCACACTTTTCTAGTAGCTTTTAGAAAATGAAAGAATGAAGAAAATATTGAACAAAAGACACGTAACAAAGGTTTCCAAAGAATTGGAATTACAGACTGATGCAGAGATAGAGGTACACATTTCTCATGCAAATACAAATCCCCATCTTGCACATCTTAGTATATAAATGAAAGAGTTAAGTACTGGGGTACAGGCACACAAACATCCTGCCCCCCCGGTTTAAATCAACCCTTTTTCTGTTGATATTCACTTTGATGGCCTGGGCTCCAAAACATAATAATTTCAAAGGAAATGGGTAGCCGGAGCAGAAAAGATTCCCTAACCTTGAAGAAACACCTTGAGAGAAATTCAGCTGGAGCTGACTTTCTTTCCTCCTTTACAAGAGAATGGAGAAAGGCTTGAATAATACTATTCAATTTTATCGCTAGACTTACTATTACAATGAGTAAGTCATTGAAAAACAAATCCTTTCACTACATCAAAAAGAAATTTTGATGAAAATACTATTTTCTTTAAATTCTGAAAATTGCGAAAGATCTGATCTTGGTCAGGGGTTGTGAGGGTTTTGTTTGGTTGTGGTCTCTATTTTTTGTAGTGGAAGTGGGTTTTTTCATTTTGTTTTGTTTTTTAAACATGGCTTCTACTACTAAAGCACCAAGACACTGGAAACAGTAATGGATTTGTAGGAACATATGGCAGACCATTCTAGCCAGCCCTGTGCTGTGGAACCAGGCAGGAGCAAGAGAAAAATCACAAGACTGCATTATCAACCATCAAGACAGAGAAGGGCAGAAAAATTTTGCTAAAATAATGCAAAATTAAAAACCTGAATGGAGATGAGTTTGCAGTCTCCTGTGATTTACTCAGAGTGCAAACTCAAGGCTATCAGCACCTCTGCCTTTTTAACTTTACAGCATCGGGAACCAACACAATTTGTTCAACACACCACTAACACAAAGGAAAAAACACGTGCTCTGGACTTGAACCTGTGGCAGGCAGAGCTAAAGATGGGAAAAGAAGTAAGATGCCTATAAAGATTACGAAATTCATACTTTTTCTCTAAACTCATGGTGCTTTTGCTTACAAGAACCAAAGAAACAAGAGCAGGTGAAACATGCATCTGTAAAGCAGTTTATCTTCACAGTGAAAAAGCACCTAATTTTTAACTGAAGAGAAAGGAACCAGCCTGTGAACAAGCTGCATCATGCCTCTGCAGAGGCTCATCATAGCCAGCACCCTTGCACCACTCTATTTTCTGCTTCTGCTAACTTCCATCCAAGAAAACTTTGACGAAAACCCAAACCCAAGCTCACTGAGACACTGTGCAGGCTTTCAGTTGTAGCTTTCCTGGAGAGGAAACCCATGGAGATCACCACCTCTGTAGAGGAGCTACCACATGGTATCACACTGATACAAATAATATTGAGCAAGCTGAACCCCACTGAACATCACTTGCAGAGGCTGCCATCTCTAGGATTTAAACTCATTTCTATTTCCATGTTGCACAGCAGCTCTATGGGAAAATCTGTCTCAGACATTTGTTACTGGTGGCCTAGGACATCATTTTTCACAGACGCTAAAAAGGGCTCGAATTTGTCTCGAAGTCAGCGTTAAAATAGAGATCGAGTGACAACTAGTGGAGAATTTCCTAAGTGCATCTCTGTGGATTTCTCTGGATGATGTAACCTGCATCGAGACCCTATTTCATTGAAATGACACGGATGCAATCCAGAAAACAAAAAAGCTTTCCAGAACAGGTGCATACGTACTTGGGAAGACGTGGGAAGCATGCCTAAACTGACACAGACTTGCACAAACCAAGTAACTAGAAACAGAAGCAGCCAGCAAGCCCCTCAGGAATACCTAAGTGTAACCAGTCCAGTGTTCACCCCCAAGAAATGAACAGGTGGGAACAAAGATGGAAGGAACCAGAAGTGAGGAGAAGGCATCATGACCATCCTTCTTGGTGCATCCCTTTCTTTGAAGGGCTCCAACTCACTATTACAAGCTTACAGGCGCTGGGACTGGACCATTAAGAGCCCATGAATCTCTCCTCCATGTCTGTGCTTGCTTTTAGCCTCAACAAAAAGACATAGCAATGAATTCCACAGCTCCATTCAGTGTGGCAGGAGAATGGATTTTCATCTACTTAAAAATTATTAACTTCTTTCATTGGCTGGTTTTTAATGCCCGATTTATGAAAAGGTGAGCAATCATTCCCTAATTTATCTTCTCTTCCTCCATGATTTCATTAGCCTTCTCTCACAACCTCTCATTTACCTCCTCTCTGGGCTGACAAGTCTACAAATTGATGAATTATTGCACAGTTGAAAATAAAATCTTTCATTTTATTTGCTTCTTTAATCATCTCTGAGCAGGGAGCTGAGAATTTCCAAGAATACCTGAGTAGCACCTTCCCCAAAACAACATTACTTGAGGTACAACTGATCACCATTACCGTTTTGGGGTTATTTCTAGGAAAGGGTGGAAAGTTACTTTCTACTTACATGCAACACTTGGCATTCACTGACGGTGTATTTTACTGTCATTTCACCAGCTGGTCACTCTGGATTGAGAGAACCTCTGCGACACTTCAAAGTGCTTTTCAATCTGGCTATCCTGATTATTTTTATAACATCATCATGTTTGATTAATCATCATGCCCTAGTACAGCACTAGAGCTCTAACACAGACACGAAATATTAGGAAAATAATTCTCACCCACAAATGGCTGGAGGCAAACAAGGACAAGAAGTGGCAGTGGGACCTTTGAAGAAGTTTCTGGTGTTTACTATGCTCAGGTTTCCTGCCCAAACAGCATGGACACTGAGAAAGTGGTGGCTGATGTTATTATAACAACTTCTGAGTTTGGTAAAAAGAAAAGTGAAAGGTGGGAGAAAGTGCTGACTATACAGCTGTTTAAAGAATCTTCAAATGAGAACCATTCATTGCTTTGTAGAAAGAGCAGCTGCTTCTTTAAGGTGCTTTAAATCATGACTGGAAGGATGCAGATGAAGCTGTAGATCTGGCAAATTTTACTATTATTGTAGAGTCCTGAGCATAATTGCCCTCTCTCTCAAAAACAAATAAACAGACAACAAAAACAACAACACCATCCCCCTCCCCCCTGCAAGTTTCTGCTCTGTTACTGAACAAAGCTTGGCAGTGCTAACCCTTAAGCGTTCATCCCGCAGAAGACAAAAACACAACACTGTGAAATAACCTTGTGATTTGAAAAAAATTACAATCTAAATATCTGCTTGCTGCTTTTGAAGATGTGAAGGATTTGACTGCCTGTGGACTGGCTGTCTTGTTACAATCAGACTAGTAAACGTGTCAATTAATTTATTAATATTTGCAGTTTCAATTTTCATGGCAGGCAGAGAGATATGAAACACTGAACAAGAAAAAACAGTTTAATCTCTCTCCAGAACACTTCATGTTTTTAAATCATCTCCCCATCCCATTGACATACTGAAGGCGCCTGCTCAATACATAAATGCAATAAATTAATGTGGGCTACAGATAAGATTCAGATTCTGCAGAGGCTCAACTTTCTCAAGAAATAATAAAGACTTTCTAGCTGCTGTCTGAGATGCCCAGAAATATTTTCTGGACATGACTCTCAGCAGTAAACAACACAGCGTTGTTTCCCTAGACAAAAGCACAGGCAAGGGGCACACAGGCCTGTGTTCAGTCTTTCCAGAAGGTAGCAGTGTCACTGCCAAGTCTCAGTGGAGATGCTCAGGATCAGGTATCCCTGAGGCTGTGGGGAGAGATGTGGGGCAGTCACTCAGACATTGATGGGCAGATTTGCCAGCACAGGGGAAATCACAAAGGCAGATCTTGAAGATAAACCACCACAGTTACTGCCCTTCCTTCACAAGTGGCACACTGGGCTCTCTGAAGACAGTTCATTTGTTCAAGCAGACGCATTTTTTGAGGGATGGGACATAAAATTTGCAGAATTCCAGCAAGCAGTCACACAGCCCACATCAGCACATTGCTAGTGCCTTTCAATATTTATTATTGTGCAACCTAGATTGTTAATTAGAATAAGAGGGTTACACAAGCAAGTGCCTGGTGTTTGAAACAAGAGCAAGGACATTGCAACAAGGCCACAAACACATGTCACTGGATATTGGTTCTCCATCACTGCTTTTGGCCTGGGTGCTTGGTTCCTCAAGCTTACCAGACTGTCATCTGCTCCTGTGAGTGCTCACATAAACAAGTGTCTGAATTGTGATCACATGAGTGAACCACTCTGATCCTAATCATATTCCGGTCATCTTCCTCCAGGCTCTCAGGGGAGACTGAGCTGATGATCTTTGTCCAGCTGGATGCACCTGCTTCACAGGTAAAAACCATGAGATAAAAACGAGCCACAGAGCACCAAGGAGCAATACAGACAGTGGTGGTTGTACAGCTGAGACCACAGGGAAAAAAAAATAGGACAGAAAGGCCAAACACACGCAAAAAGAAGTTGCCAAAATTACCAGTGTGACATAAGGTGAAAAGCAGGGCATAAAACCCACACTAGTAATGACAAACTCATAGGGAGGACCATAAACTACGGGCAAGATAAGCAAAGGACGGAGCATGGTGTCATCCCTTCACAACAGCAATGTTGTGATACGAATTGAGGGAGCAGCCACAGTCACCCGTTTATGCCCTAGCTAAGAGGAACCTGCAAGAGCTACAGGCACTAAGGTTCTGCACTACAGCAGCTTTATCTAGGAGACACACAGCTAATGCTGCAGCACTTATTAGCATCAGGTTGCTAAAATATAAAGTGATCATTGTACAGATGAAAAAAAAATAGGAAGACTCCTGAGAATACATCTCACTAAGGAACAGAATGATCCTTATCTCATCAAGCAAAGTAAACAGAGCAGCACAAATGCACTGAGAACGACAGGCAATTAGAGGTACAGTCAAAACCTATCGAAAATCAATGGAAAGATTCACAGCCCCATGCAGATTCTCAATCAGACCCTTAGCTGTGATGCACATCTATCAATAACTGAGCGGGGAGAGATCATTTTGCCACACTAAAAGAAAATAATTCCCAAGTTAGAATAGAACCAGTGTCAGATAAACAAAAAGCATTAGGAGCAGATTCTGGCTCTTCTGGAGGAGCACAAGTACTAGGAGGGGGTATAATACACTGTGTCCTGTAAACAAAGATAAAAAAATAAATCCATGTGAAGCCAGCCATGAAAAGCACATGGGTCCAACATTAGGGTGTTTATTCAATAATTCTACTTTAGAGGCTTTATAAGAAGTATACAAACAACTGAGGCATATAAAACATGACGAGATAAAAATAAGTCCATAAAATTGCCTGCCAAGGGAGAAGAAGGCAGAAAAATTCTCTTTTAAAGAGGCTTTGCTTGTTATTAGTGCTGCAACCAGAGCTGGCACTATTGTGCCCAGAGAGGAAGAAACAGTCACTTGCTCTTATGCAAAATTTACTGTTTGCAGTGCTGTTTGGGGGCTCCAGAGAAGGACAGAGCTGACGCAAACATGTAGGACCAGCAGTGCAAGGACTGAAGGAAACGTTATTTAAACCACAGCAGCACCTCAAGGTTCCTTCATGTTTTGCAAAGCACCTTAAAATACGGTGGGCAAACAGCTATGCAGACATGTCCATGTCCCAAAGGACTTGTCATCCAAGTCACCAGGAGGAAAACAGATCCAGATAGCTGAGGCATATGGAGGGCACTGTCACTTGCCACTTCAAAGCTTCTCTGCAGGGCAGCCCTTAGAGAACTCAGAGGAGATCTGAGCAGAAGAACAGCAACAAGAGTGGCTCAGCTGGGACTCTTCCCACACTCCCTCCTCCCTGGGCAGTGGCAAAGTACTGCCATGGACAAGGAAATGGGAACACAGACACCTTCTATCACCCTCAGCAGCATCTCCCTTAAGCAGCTGCTTTCGGGGCTGTGCCCAAAGCTGGCTCTGCAGATCTTCCTTGTGAAGCAGCTCTCTCACCATATTCTAGCTTGTTGTTGGCATTGGAAGGAACTAAGGAAAGACTGAGAAAAGTTGTCAACTTTGTTGACCTTCAACCAGGGTTCCTCTTGGATACCACAGAAAAATATGCATGGCATAGGGATGACATGGAAAGCAAACAGGAAGGAGTCTTTATGAAGACGTGACAAATGAGCACTCAGGACTGACAGAGAAGATAGGGGATGTCTCAGTGCTGTCCAGCACTAAGGGTAGGATATGAAGAGCTGACAATGAAGACAAATGTTTTGCACTTGGGTGGTACAAAAGGAAGCCCTCTGAGGTAGCAGAAAAAACATTCAATGCAATACAATAAGCCAGAAATAAAGGGTTTGTAACCACATTCTTGGAATGGAGGGATAAAACACTAAGCTCTGACAGACAATGAACTGTCTCAGGAGCCACACAGACTAGAACAAACTGCATAGCTAGAAATGCTGCAGAACACTGTTGTAGAAGTGTGCCCTGGAGCCTCAACTTTGGAAAACCTAGGAGGACTGCATTTTACATGATGTCTGAACTTGTAGCCAGCCAGCCAGCCACAATGGACCAAAGGGCACAGCTGCCTTCCAGGCAGCCAGAAACTGCATCTCAGTTTTGTTGTCCCTCCCAGACACTGTAAAGAAACCAACCTACTTTTGTCTAAAATGCAACCATAGAGAATGGCCCTCAAGCTCATGTTCTGGTTGCTATTCCCCCCACGCCCCACCATGCATTTCCCAAGCCACCTAGGGCTCCAGAGACAGTGGCTCAGAAACTAGTCCATGTGACTAAAACCCAGGAGTCCTTGGTCAGGAAAAGGCAGAGATCAAGCAGCACAAGAAGAACAGGAAAAAAAAAAAAAGTAAGTACAGCCTTTTCTGCTATTCATTAGCCACATGACTACCTTGTCTTGGCAGCTCTTCACCTAGAGATCAGCAGACTACAGTGCTGCTACCAATCCTATTCCAGAATCCTAGCACAGAGACACTGATCCAATACCAAGCTCAGAAGGAGTGAAAAAAGCAATAAGCATGGGGTGGAGGGAGCAAAACACCCTACTCAAGACAAAAATCACCTATCACATCATATTATGGGGTTTTCCATGTTTCATTTACAGAAATGATGTTGGGACAAGGCTCATCAGCCAATGGGTAAAACCTAAGTTGTACAGAACAAAGAATATGGACGATGACCGAGACCAGTAAGTGAAAAACCACACAGAGAATCACAGAACATTAAGAGTTGAAGAGACCTCAAAAGATCATCTAAGTTCAACCCCCCCAGTGGAGTCTGATGAGCTCTATGAGCAGTGAGGTGATGCCAGCTTTTTGCCTTCCAAGCACTTTGAGAAGTTTTCAATTTAACTCTAAGCTCTCTATTTTCTACCTCTTTAATTGGCAGTTGTGAGTCTTCTCCACAAGCGTCCTGAACTACACACCAAGCTCCTGCACTTTACCTGGCAAGGACACAAACTCTGGAATAAACATAGGGGTTGCTTTTTCCAAAATGTTTAACTGACGTAGTCACCAAAGAAAAGGAACTTGACTCAGAAGCAAATTTTACAAGACTCAGAAGAACCACATGAATCTGGTATTTGGAAATGCTGGGGGAAGAGTCATTATTTCAGTGGTTTTTCAGCCATCACAGACTCTTTCAAGAAGTATCTGCCCTCTGTGCTCTCTTTACCCATTATGTGATGAAAAAGGGTCACAAGCTAAATAAATGTTTGCTCTTACAAGTCACCTTTAAGATTATAATCCATCCTGACACAAGAACAAGGAGTTCATTTTCAAGTTTAAAGTAACTCATTGCTGCACTAGGATCTTAGCTGCACTACAAATAAATGTGTTTCCAAAATCTGTAGCCACCAAATCTTTACACAGCCATTTGAAATGTCTAATGCAATCACACAGCCCTGTGGTTTGCTTCCACTACAAAGGCTTTTACGTTTACATTAATCTCTGGGAATTGTCCTACACTATAGAAAACCACAGCGTTGAGATTATTGATTTGACCACACATTACTTTGAGCTGCTGACTCCAACTTTTGACTGTGTGCTTAAGGAGAACCTTTGAATGACAGCTCTGTGTTCTGATATAATGCAATAATTACCCTGTGATGAGAGCCTCAACTGAGACCATGGCCCCACTGCTTTAAAAACAAATCCTCGTGATGAATCCCTGGCAATTTTACACAGGCAGATTGGGAGGTGAACAGATAAGGTGGTGTTTTATTGATTTTGCAAAGGGAGAACTGAAACAGAGTTTTCATACATAAAGCCATGCAGACACCTAATCCTCTTAAGATCAGTGGGAATTAGTGATCTAAACGAATTTTTGCAGATTTAGCCACAATAGATATGTCTGCAGTCACACCCACAAGAATTATGTTTCCCTGGAAAGTTGAGGATCACCCTTAAGCCTCAGCCCTGAATCCCTCCTTCTCAGCCTCTGGCTTCAAACATAAAAAACCAGATGGTTCTGACAGCTGGGAAGCTCCACCAGTCGAGGAAGACAAGCTCACATGATGTCTGAACCTCTCTGCTCTGTGGACAACTAACCAGCCTCAGGCTTTCAGGTGATAAATTCACACAGCTAATTACAATCTGTATCATGGCCTCCAAGCCCTTGCCTGGGAGCCTACATGCTCTCTTCTCTTGCACATTCACTACCCACTCAATTAAAAAACTGCAGAAACTCAGCTAATTCCTTATGCTGAAGGAGGAGGTAAAATAACAGCTTTAGGTCAGGATTAACCATATAAGCAGACTAACATGGAGAAATATTGCCCTGTTACCATTTATCTGCTACATCAGCTCTGCCACCTCTCCCCGTTTTATCTATACTTGACATTCAACTAAGCACCTAAATCTCAAGTCTCTCTTGTCGGATGTTATGTTTTAGATTAAGTTTTTGACCATCGTGTTTATAAAGCACAACTATGGGTGACCTTGAGTGGAGTTTATATGCAGGTAACCTGGAGAAGGCAGCATCTCATGAGACCTATCACATCAGAACTTGGGGCTGTTCAGGGACCACAAGAATGGGACTGAGGACTTCATTCTCAGAGGTATTCCATAAAGTCGAGCACATCAGAGCACAACAAGCACAGCCCAAATCACTGGGCCAATCTAGGAAGACTTCTAGTCTTGAGCACTTACTGTGCAGGCTGTAGATCAGCCCTGCTGGTCTACTACACCTTGTGCACAATGAGAGCAGGCTCAATGCATACAAACCAGACTGTAATATGTATGATGACATTAAAGTGGCACTCCTGAAAAAGGGCTCCAGAACACAGGCTTAACTCTTCTGGTGACCATGTCCAGAAAGTACAAGAGGTACAGGCAAGTACTTGAGGAAATGTTAGTGCTTCTACAGTCTTCTTAGCCATAGAGTTCTGGTGACATTGTAGACTACCACATCAAAACATTAAGATTAGACTTCAAGTAGCCATGATAGCATGAGACAGTGTTCTGACAGAAATACAAATGCCATTCAAAAACAATCAGGAAAAGAAAAAAACTCAAAACAACATTAAAAATAACATGTGTCCCATGTGGATGTGACCTCTCAGCCTCACAGGCTGGGCTGGGACATTTAGCTTGGAGAAGAGGAGGGTGAGGGATGACCTCATTAATGTCTATAAACATGTGAGGGGTGGGTATCAGGAGGATGGAGCCAGGCTCTTCTCAAGGTAATCTAGTGATAGGGCAAGGGGCAATGGGTGCAAGCTGGAACACAGTAAGTTCCACATAAGTATCAGAAGGAACTTCTTCACAGGGAGGGTAACACAGTATTGGAACAGACTGCCCAGGGGGCTTGTGGAGTCTCCTTCTCTGGAGATGTTCAAGACCCACCTGGATATGTTCCTGTGTGACTTGGTCTAGGTGATCCTGCTGTGGCAGGGGGATTGGACTAGATGATCTTTTAAGGTCCCTTCTGATTCCTAATGATTCTATGCCAGGGGTAGGTCTGTGCTTCAATAATAGCTGTGACCTTAAAGAAAAAAAATAGTACTTCCTACTCACTTGCTCCTCAGAATTCACACTCAAGATCTGCTGTCACTAGTGGGGAAGAAAACTCTTTTCCATTCCTCAGAATCTCAGGAATTTCAAATAACAGTGTTAAGGTTGTTATGCCACCAGGGAAAGGTGTCACCTCTCTACAGCCTCATAAACTGGAAATCCTCCATACTGTGGCTCCAGCCCACTCACTGTAACACACTGTCCTTCAGCTGCTCTTTGGCCTGATTTAGCATTGCAGGTGATTTAGACCATTAAACTGTTGACCTCTCCCTCCAAATAACCCAGCATGGCTGTGCCAGCTGTATCACTGTGTGCCAACCAGCTGGCCCTGACATTGAGGCATCTCATTAGACCCGCTGAAAAGCTGGCAGAATTAGACAGCAATGCCATGGTAGTGAGAAGAGGTACTGACTTCGAGCTGGGAAGCAGAAGAGATGCACATGCTCCTCGGAAAGTATGTAGTCACTAAACACCACTACAGGGCACAGAAATGGGCTGATTTCATACTGCAGGATCTAATTCTGCCACTACCAGATGATCTGCTTGCCCTCTAGCCAGGCACAGCACAGGACAATGCATCAAGAATTTTGACATCAATGCAGGGTTCCTGAGTGGCAAGTTTATACCTCAGACACTCTGCCACACTCTGACCTTGCCCAGCAGCTGCACAAACTACTTTAAACCTTCTTTCTTCATGTCCTGACCTATGCTACAGCAAAGGTTTCCATCCAGCATTCAATCCTGGTTTGGCTCAATGATGAGAGGCCAGCTGTGACCACAGACGCTAGCTTGCCACGACATAGATTTTGCAGCAGACCACCCAACAACAGCAGTAACTTCAGCAAAGTACCACTCTTGTCCTTATGCTGGCCAGGGACTGAATATTTAATGACTATGTGTCTGGGCCTTTGATTGCTCTTCTTCACAGCTCTAAAGTGTAAGCACTGCAGTCACTTCACTCCAGCTGAAGCCTTGTTCCAAAGTCCTCAGGATCTGTAAGAGCTGTGGTTTGATTTAAGTCCCCTCCCCCAAGCCAAGATTCATCATTTCCAGCTAAAGGAAAGGACAATATATTTGCTCTGTGCTGAAGCCCGTGGGACTCAGAAGACAAGATGAAATGGAAATTTTCTGCCCCCCCAACTTTTTTTTTTTAAACCAGGTTTATATGACTAGTGTGGGCCAGATGAGACAAGACTGGTTCTTAAGAGGCTAAGTCCCCTGGTACAGAGACAGACTGAATGTTATCAAGATGGAACATGCCAGTCATTAGGATGTTAATTGGCTCTGACAGGGCTCTGGTGACTGAAGTGAGCATCCTAACTGCCACTACCTGGAAGCATCGCTGCAGGGAACAGCTCCAAGGAGTCTAAATGGAAAGAAGTAGGGGTGAAGAGGTACATGGGGGATGCTTATAGCTCTCTAAAGCTGTCTGCATCACATATTTAAACAAGAGGAAAAATATGTGTCTTTCTATACCGTGTTGCTAAAAATTCCACTAAAAAAAAAATCACTTTGGGTAATTTACATTTAAATAGACTTTGCACATGCGGTAGATTGTTTTGCTGATCATGTTTACAATTACTTTCACTGCCCCTTTCCTAGGACTCAGTGACTTTTGTGTCCAGCACCATCCTTTCTTTCCTTTGTCTCCCGACCAATTAAAACATCAAAAAAAAATTAAATTGTCAGATTTTCCCACCACCATCTCTCTCTGACTGCTCTTCTCTTGTCAAAGCTTCACTTCATCTTGAAAATCTCTGGTGTGTTGAATGGGTTGGTTTTTTTTAGACCACTATGCTTGCCATCTATGTACTGAATTTCCATCATGTTCAGAGTTTCCAGACACTCTGCCCCAACAAGCCTTTAGTGTCACAGTGGGTCACTGGGACTGAAGGACAGGATCCAGCACTTGGCCAATTCTCTCTCTGCTCAACTAAACACTTTCTAGCAGCCTCAGCACAACTCTTTCCAGACAGACTGCAGAAGAGAACCTCTGAACACACCCAGAAGGATCCTGGAGAGCCACAGATTTTGTCCCTCTCTGCTACATGCCAGACCTCATCGGTACAACTCGTGTGACTGGAGAGCATGTGCTTCCTACTGGCACTTCCATCATACCCCTGCAATCAGCTTGGCTTTCCCTGGTAAATAAGTTTCATTGCTTCATGAAGTGGATGTATTAGTCATGAATAAAAACAAAAAAAAAATTACTAGGGAGGGAAGCAATACTCTGTGTACCACAGTCAATAACAGAGAGAAGAAAAGAAAAATATAAGGTGGCAAGTTCCAAGGAGGTTAGTATTACAAAGGAACAAAATATTGGCTCTGACACAGGAAAAAGCTCTTGTGAATACCAATGTGCTCCATACAGCGACAAAGAAGCTATCCTTCCCTCAAAGGAGATTAAGTAATAGACCATAGCACCTGAGGAAACGAAGGAAGGTAGAAGAGAGAGCAAGCAAGCGTAAACATCAAGAGAATAAGACCCCTGAAGTCTGTTTCATATAGCTGCTTCTCCTTCACAACGGAGATTTATATCTTTTCCTTGGAAATTCAGCATTTGGGAAAGCGGACTTAGAAGTCTAACTCCATAATAATACCCTCTTTTCCAGTCCCCAGGAAACTATAATACTGATTTACTGGTCAAAGAACTAAACGTGCCTCAGAGTTCCATACAAGGCACTTCTGCCTTTCTGAAGTTAATCCAGCTCTAAGATGGATAAGTAGAAGACCAACACCAGTGGAAAAATACCACAGAAAGTATTTGTGTAGATAAAAGGAGCTTTCTAAAGGCCAATGTTCCTGTCATGATGGAATAATTTTCATTCTCTAGATAAAGAGCTTGAGAATTAAAGTAGAAAAAGTTTGAGCACACAACTAGCTCCCTGGGTGCAAGACATGTTTGCTGGCTGGGGACTGTGCTTCACTCAAAGTGCCTCATCAGTTCAATCTAAAACTGGAAATATTTCATATGGGATTCATTTCAGCAAATGTTGACATCACTGTCTGCACCAGTCACCCGGACTGCCGCTACAGGCAATGGAGAGAAATAGACACCCACAGGGCAGGGTCTAGCTGTTTCTACTGCCATTGGCTAAAGCAGGGTGGGATGAACTGTGTCCTAAAATACCTGTTTCTCTTTCCTGACTGGAAGAAGAGTCCACAGAACTCAGTCAGATGCAGACAGCTAGTCTGCAGACATCTGAAGCAAATGGTGGACTCATTTCACTGAGCACCAAATAGATTGCAGCGCCTCTCTTGAGACTCAAGCAGTGGCACAAGGTTTGCAAAAACAAATCCACTTTCTTCTCACTATGAAGACTGGAAATCTTACTCTGAAAAATGCAAAGGTTCACTACAACCTTATAGTTAAATGCAAGTGAAAACGCAAGTGGGAGCACCACTGTATTCCTGAGCCTCCAAACTGGTACAAACAGGCCTTCAGTAATGCTCCAGATCGCAAATGAAGGCATCAGAGGAAAAGTCACCAGACTGACACTTTTGCTTTTACAAAATAATTCTCCCTTAGATTCATGTTAATACAGCTGTCCCCCAGCTCCTAATCTGGGTTCTAGGAGCAGAGGGGACAATAAGTCCCAGGTTTCTATTAAAAAAGTTTTATCTTTTTTATTGGTGAACAAGGCAAATTATTCCTAAAATAGGACCTCATGATGTGGACTGCAAGTCCAAATCCATGGCCTGCCAGAAGACCTCCTAAAGCCCTAACTGTCTGGCACAGACAGAAAGGGAACCCTAAGCCATTAGCCCTCTCTTGCCACATGCTGCTTTGTCCCTTAGTGCAGGTGGCTGGAGCAGGTTGTAAGTACAATCCCCACAGCTCCTCTCCCTGTTCATTTGCAAGGGGTTCTCTGGGAAAAGCATCAGCAGGACTGGGTCACCTCCACTCAAGACACCAGCAGCAGCCCACTGCTGGTCATCATCTTTCTTCATGTGTTCCTGAGTAAGCACAGCAGCCTGTGTGCACACTCCCATCTGGGAAATGTCAGGCAATGACAGACAGACCAACCGTACTGTGTATGCAAGTACAGGTCTCCTCAGCCTGCAGTACAGGACAGCATATACTATGGTATATACAGGGTGTTCCCTGGGTCTGGCAGGGTTGGGCACAGCTAGAATGAAGCCTCCATTCACGCAGGAGTATTTGCTAGAGCAATGGTCATTTATGCCCTAGAGGCTCAACCCTCTCTGATGTGGGATCATTTTCTGGTCCTGCAGTTGTGCAGTGCTGAGACATGTCATGAGGTGCCAGCTGGGGCTTGTGGATGCTGGTAAAAAAAAACAATCAGCCTTATTCAGATCCAATTCTAAGGCTGAGAAGGCTTGCTTGCCCCACATTCAAGATTAAATACAGAGGGCTGGGCTAATCTCTCAATTCAACGTAACCAGACACTGACCACTTCTCCTCTGGCAAGGACAAATAGATATGGGGAAGCTGCTTTGGGACTTGGCAGCAGTCATGTATTAGAACAAAGAGATTTCTTCTACCAGTGGCAGATGGGGGACCTCCTAGAAACATCTCCCCCACGTGAAGAACTGCCCAATCTTAACCTCCATTTCAAATACGAATTCCTTTCCAGAATACTCAGCTGCTATTTTTCCTGGCTTCCACGGAGGATTAAAAAAATAGACTAGTACACAGATCTTCATCTTTCCCTTTCTAAATTTACGTAAATTATGTAATCACACAACAGCAAATGACTACAAGAGACCTGCACCATGAACTAGCGTGACAGAGTAGGGAAGGAGTACTTTTAAAGCAGAACCTCACTTTCCCCCCATACAACACTCGAGAAGGCTTAAGGAACTGTAACTGCACATGTGAAAAATTATACAAAGACAACACAATGTACAACAAGTTACTTTAATTGCTGAGTTTATGATATACTTTAAGTGATGTAAGGGAAGCCCAGGGTACAAGGACAGCTGCCGCCTCAGACAATACAAATGCACCTAAAAAGATAATGCGCTTTCTTAGCGCATACATCTGATAAATTACATACCTGCACTGGCAGCATAGTCTAGACAGAGGGGCTCAGGCATTTTCTAAAGAAAGAAACTTGCCATTGCAGAAGGATTTATTAATTATTATAAATAAAATTAAGATAATGGATGTTAAATGCCTTAATTTCTTTTGCCAAAATCATTTAACTCCAGACTATAACCTCAAGAGAAGAGGAACGAGAGAGCAAATTGTTTACTCATGGCAACATTTCAGATAAAAATCAAGAAGGCAGCTGATATCTATTGCTATTTGAGGGTTTTTTATGAGGTACAGGGCATTTAATCAACTGATTTTTGAACAAATGTATGTGTATTACTATACCTTTAATCAAGTCTGTAGTGTAAGGCACTGTAAGGTAGAAGAAAAACAGTCCTTTAGTGAAGAGACACATGACAGTTCTTCACTAGCAGCTCACAGGGCCACAATAAATGTTTGTAGCCTCTCCAGTATGCAAATTAAGCGTATTCCAAGCATGAGAACAGTGATGTGTGATAAACGAGGAACCTGGTCTGCCAAAAGCTTCATGTTTGGCAACAGTCCATTGTTCCAAAAAGGTTAGAAGCCACTGAATTTGAGAACATTACAAAAGACAGTGTGGAACAGAAAAACAGATATTAGGAGAGTACAAGAAAATGAAAACCACACACATTCTGCCCAGCAGCCTCATGTGAGCACTGCCAACTGGGACAGCATTAATCTCAATCAGATCATAGAATCACTGAGTGGTTTGAGTTGGAAGGGACCTTAAAAATCATCTAGTTCCAAACTGCCTGCCACAGGCAGACACCCCCTGCTAGATCAGGTTGCACAAAGCCCAGTCCAACCTGGTATTGAATACTTCCAAGGGACAGAGCACCTACAGCTTCCACAGAAATCCAAGGAAGGTAGGTTCCTTGTGCATATCATAATTTCATGTGGATTTTGGGGACTGTGAGCTGCTCTTGACTGGCTGCCCAGTGTTACCATCACTGTGAGCAGAGAAGCAGCCAGAGCTCAGCTGGGCCAGGCGAAGTGTCTCTGACCCCAGTTTTAAGGCAGAGTCAAGAGT
The DNA here is from genome assembly GCA_013397515.1 of Upupa epops. Lineage (NCBI taxonomy): Eukaryota > Metazoa > Chordata > Aves > Bucerotiformes > Upupidae > Upupa > Upupa epops. The sequence goes on from VZRI01005974.1 coordinate 359,469, forward strand.
AATTGGATAGTTCACTCATGGATCTGCAGGCTGTACATCCCACTGTTCCACACTGCCAGTAGATGAGAAACAGCAAAAACAAGCGGTTGGGGAAATCCCTCAAATCTTCACAATATACAAAGCCTGCAGGAATGTGCATTATAGAAAGATTTCGTTTGCTGGCATGAAATCAAACATGTAAGCCAAAGATTATTCACAAAGATCAAGACAACCTTCAAAGAAGCCAGAAATCCAGGGGGAGGCGAAGTATTTTCAAGTAGTTCCACTTTCCTCACACAAACCAGAGAAGCTCAGAGAGAGAGGGTCATAAATAACAGACTTTATTTTCATTCCTTGCATATACACTTTCTGGTGCAGTGCCCGGTGTCATACAGAGACTGAAGCTGATAGCAAGTTATTTTTGGATACTCAAAGATACCTTAGAGGGGATCTCTTTCTTGGAATGGGAGTGCTCGGTTTCTGAAACTCAAAACTCCTGTGATTTACTAATTGCTTTGCATAGTGTATAAGTATGAAAGCTCTTCTAAGCAAAATCACATTTCTGATAATAAAAGCTTCTAATAACTAACAAAGGCATTTCAAGATGTAATAGCTAGAAGTAGGCTATTCAAATCAAGGCACCTATTGGTCGGTATCTTTGATGTTTCATTTTCAGAACTCCACTACAGCAGTCACCCTGATGTCTTCAAAGCGAGGCCAGAGGTTTCTTCTCAAATATATCATCTATCTTAAGCTGCAGTTAATGCTTAAATACTGAAATTAATGTTTATGAAATAGCATGAGCCCTTGCCCGGACACTCTTATTGTGAACAGTTGTGGTTACATCAAAATTCAAAAGTTCATTAACTGCATCACAAATAGGCATAGAGTAGTTCTGCTAAGAATAAAAGGCCTTTCTCAGGGAAAGCTTGGCTTTTTCAGGCTGGCAAAACACGGCTTGGTAAGGGACAGGATCACTGCCTGCAGATACACTTGAGGGAAGCAGCAAGAAATGAGAAGAGGCACTTAAACCACAGGGTGTTCAGATATGAGATAAACCAATGAGATGAATGCTTCTAGGCTGGAGGTCGGAAGCATGAGTACAGAGCAGTTATGATCTGCAGTAGACTCCCAGTGGAAGAAGTGGAAAAGGAGAAGAAAGGACACAAAGTGCAATCCTAAGATTCTAGCTCCTGCCTTGCTCCCTCAGCAGTGAGGAGTCTTGCCTGGGACTAAGGTTTGGAAAGTAGGGTGCCCTTTCCAGCTCTGAGCTGTCACTTGGTAACCAGTTAATCCCAGAACAGGAGGATTTACTTAGGAATTTTTGCTGTTTATTCCTAAAACAAAAAAGGTTTTGTTTTCTTTAGACACAAATGTAAACTCTTTTTCATCAGCTCTCCAACAGCTCAGTAGGCAAGAAGAGGTATTTTAGGATCCAATCTTGAGTAGCCTATGCAGCCAAACAGGACAGCATGAGTAGCTCTCCACTCCTTCACCACCACCAGAGGCAGACTTCAGAGATGTCCTACGATAAAGACCCTTCATCTTTCAATACAAAGCATTTGCTAACATTTGGAAGCTGAGAAAGCAAACTATTCTCGAGACACAGCAATCCTTGGAAATAACAGATGAGGCAAAACAGAAGTAACTAGAAAAAAATATTCAGCAAGCAAAAGTCAAAAGTTTTCCATAACCACTTCATCGTGTCAGAGGGCCTCACTCTCCCGCTCTGTACACAAACCTTCCCCTCTTTGGAAAGTGTAAAAAGACTCTTGTGTGCCCAGAACAGTAATGTGAAAAAATTGCATGATGATCTTTGAAACTGATTTAATGAAGCAGTTTCAATTCCACCCTTCCTTCCTTTGAACTCCACCCTCTCATCTGAGGAGGAGATTTGTTTGGGTTAATGGGGGGTGGTGGGAAGCAAGCTAAAAATAGCCTCCTTTTTGCCTTAAAAAAGCTAAGGCCATGAATAAACAGAGTAAAAGAGGAATGCAGTTTATCTGCCCACCAAATTCCTACACTGCCTTCTTGTTAAGTTTTTCAAAACATTTTCATAAGGATCAATGCCCAGACCCATATTTGCAAGGCCAGTGGTATCCCAGAACTGCCTCTTCCCATGCAGGTACCTGGCTTGGGAAGAGAAGAAACAGGGCATGGGACTGGATGAACCAAAGGTATAATCCAAAACTGTTGAGCACTAAAATACTTGAGCAATATCATCACATCCTAGGGACAGTTTTAAAATAAAAAAAATACGGAAAGATGTACCAAGAGATGCAAACACATTTATGGTTCCCTTTACTGCAGAACAGGCAAATTGCACTGCCTCCTAAAATCCACCTTTCTGCTAAAAAGCACTCGCACTGTTATCCCTATCTCAGACACAAGTCACATCTGTCACTAACAGCAATAGCTGTCACCACTGACACAGCAGGGTGACCAGCTATCCTTTGCACCCTGGGCTGGCAGCCAAAGCAAGACTGGCTTATATACTTGGAGTGCAGAGCCAAACCAACTTCAATCTATTTTATTCCCATTAGCAGGGAGACAGATTGAACCCCAGGGAACACCCTTGCAATCTGAATAGTTGAACCCTAACTGGATTTTATCCTATTTCTTTTCCTGTTTCACCTGTGAGATCCAAGTAATGCCATACGAGTCACGTGGACCATCCTGTCGATGCAGACAGAAGCCTCTTGGCAGAATTGCCTTTCATTCCCATATTCCCACTTTCCCATAGCATGAGGCATCACAGCGTGCTGCCGTGGAGTGCTACAGACACTGCTATGATATCTGATACAGGTTACATTTTAAAAGAGAAAACCACCTCCCTCCTCTTAGAGCAGATGAGCCCTCTGGAAGGAGAAAGGAAATGCCTCGCTTTCATCTCAGAGTTCAGAGGGAATGTTTTATGGCTGTCAATCCTACCAAGATCCTATTCATTGACACACCAGGGACAGCAACATTTTGAGGTAGGTTGTGCAGCTGTGAAATAGCCAGGGCTCTGAAAAGAGCTTCACCCGATGACATTTGGAAAGTGAGGCAAAAGAGTTGCCTGTGACCCTGAAGTACATGCTGAAAGCCAACACACAACAGGCAGGGCCAGCTGAGTTCAGCAGATGCAACTACACAAGGCAAAGCCACGTGAGGAACAAAGCAACACCTGTTATTGGAATCCCAAGTGAGGAACATGAATCCAAGGCACTTGCAACCTCTGGCATCCCACAAACACCTTCACTCAGAGATGTGAGAGCAACTCATAAAATCGTTTGGGTTGGAAGTGATCTTGGAGATTATCTAGTTTCAACCCCCTCGCCATAGGTAGAGACACCTTACTCTTTGCACAGCCTGGTTTAGTGTACTGAACTCTTCCAGAGATGGAACACCCAAAACTTGTTTGGTCAACCTCTCTGTGTCTCAGCACCCTCCTAGTGAAGAATTTGTTTCTAATTTCTAATCTAAATCTCCCTCTTTCAGTTGAAAGCTGTTACCCTTTGTCCTATCACTACAAGCCCTTGTAAAAAGTCCCTCCCTGGTTTTCTTGCAGGCTGTCTTCAGACAGTGAAAAGCCAGATCCTTCTCTTCTCCAGACTGAACACCTCCACTTCTCTCAGCAACTCCCTCCCAGCAGGGAGGCTCTACCCTTGCATCACTGCTATGGCGTCCTCTGGCCCTGCTCCAATAGATCCGTGTCTCTCCTGTGCTGAAGACCCCAGAGATGGACCCAGCATCACAGGTGGGGATTCACCGGAACAGGGGGGCAGAATCCACTCCCTCAACCTGTGGGGGTCAGCAAGTTGCATGTTGCATGTTGTTGGCTCTTATGCATGTTCTTTCTTCAACCACTGTGCTGGAGCACTCACTGGCTCTATGATCATCCTTAGTTTCCATCCAAGGTGCAAAGTGTTCTTCAACAGAAAGGAAACTGGCACAGAGGAAGTAATTCTGTGAAATTCTCAAAGGGAATCTGCAAGCAGACCAGGAGCTAAAGCTGGACTTGCAGAGCTCTAAATTAGTCACCAGCTCATTCTCCTTCTGACAGGCACCCCAGCCTGACTCAGAAACTGGTGGCTAAATAAAAGAGTAAGCAAGTCAGAACAAAAAGTCAAGGATAGTGTGGGTCAAGGTTAGAAGCAAGTGCATCAGTAGGGCTGCCATTTGCAGCATCTAGTATGCACCCCATGTCACACCAGCACTGACCTACTCTCCTGGGAGAACTGCTCAAGCAGGTACAACTGCAGGCTTCTGCCTTCTTAAGAGTGCAGCAGTCAAATGTCAGAACACAGAAAAGGCCTTCAACATTACTCATCTGCAACCTCACCCTTCACTGCCAGTTAGTTTTAACAGATACAAGTGGAAGTGGCTTCTAGGGGTTTGACTTTCTCGGAACATTGTAAAGACTCGTAAGAAAATAGATATTAACTCCAGAGAAAGAAAAAGCAGCTCTAAACATGTGGCAGCAGTCCTACATTTGATCTGAAAGATAACAACTACAAAAAGCAACCCAGGCTGATTCCTTGCAGAAACACAAAGTCTAGGGCTCCTTTAGAGCACTTGTCTCAGTATATCTCGGGCTATGTGTAAAGTCACTGTTTCCAATGACACCCCTGTGCAATGACTCTTAAGAAAACACCCACAGCCACTACAGATAATTTGTCAGGAATGTTTTTGCCACAGCCACCAGATTCAGCCAAGTTACTGCCCATGCACCAAGCAGCTTCTCCTTTGGGCAACTGTCAGCTGACAGAGAAGTGTTCTCACTCAAACCCTTTCTCCTTCTGGCATTTTACCCACTCAAAATTCATGGTCTACAGTAAGATCCATCCATCAAGGGAAAATGCCTGCAGGCAGGATCTAGGATCTGAGTGAGTAACAGGGAGAGGCTACATGGGAGAGAAATCATAGGCAACCTCTGCAAGAAGATCAGTAGAGGCCAAGCTCACTTGCAGCTTTCCTAGAGGACCCCAGAAGAGAATATAGAGCCTGAGCTCCCCACGGTTTTTAGCTTTTTTGTGAGTCAAACAGTTCACTCCAAACGATAAGAAACAAGAAGGCAAGAAGGGCCAGGCTAACAACTTTGTATAGAGCTAGTTCCCCATAACCCCCAGCACCAAGCGCTTTGTACTCGGTCAGAGAAGAGTGCAGAATTCAAGGATTTAAGAAACCTTGATCACAATGATCAGGAATGCAAGGTACAAAAGTGGCCTTGATCAATAATCCTACCATATAAAATATGCGTCTCAAGGCAAGTCTAGAGCACTGGAGGCCGCCTTCCAGCTGAGCCCTTGTTTTTTATCTTCTCAGCCTCACTTCTAACTACTTTTGATTGCAACAATTACTATCATTCAATACTCAATTTCTGACAGGTATTATTCTTTACATATGCTACAAGCTGGCTCTCCCCTTCCAGGCAAAACACAACAGCTCACTAGCAGCAACCTCTCCTATTTTACAAGTCACATCTAATTTATGCACCTGCAATATTGACAAAGGCTAGAAGTACACAGCATGTCCAATTCTCATTCCTACAACCTTTCAACAGAGATTCTGGAGTCTTTTCCTTTGAAAGCTTAGCTTCCTCCTGCTGTTGCCGTCAGTTCACAGGAGCAAGCATCAGTTACCTGAGCATAATTGCTCACCTTATGCCCAGCCCCACAACCCCAGCTATACAGTGTCAACATTCAGCGACATTTATTCCTACAAGTGTCCTACACTGCATTAACTTTCTTTTTTTCTGTTGTTGTTCATTAAGTCAAGGTTTTCCTCAAAGCAAACACATGCACACGAATACATTTGCTCCTGCCCTTCTAGTCTTGCAGATGGATTCTGTGCTGGAGATACATGGCTGACATATTCATCAACTCCATCCAGCACACGACAGGTAAATAATTGTCTGAAAACCAGAGATGGATTCACAGGCAATTGTTTCACCATCATTTCAAAAGGTGCCAACTATCAAAATCCCCTGATTGTGTTTTACCAAGTTAATGGTGGAAGAGAATTACTGACAAACGAGTCCCAGGCAAGTTACGCAGATGTTCACAGATAGCTGGTGTTTCTTCCAGGCAGAAATTAAATGATTTTGAGGAAGTTCTCGTTTGGTATCCCAGAACTCTGCATTACAGAATCACAGAATGCTTTGTGTTGGAAGGGGCCTCAGTGAGCTCCAACCCCCTTGCCATAAATAGGGACATCTCCCATTAAACCAGGCTGCTGAAAGCCCCATCCAGCCTGGCCTTGAACACTTCAAGTGACAGAGTACAGGTGGTCAGGAGAGTTTACAATACTGAGATTCCAGTGTGAGCTTCTGGGGCAAGACAGATACCCACTGGATTTGGGATGAGTAAATGAAATCTTTTTGCAGCAGTAGTTTAACTGGCGAGGTATAGAGAAAAATTATTATTGGAGATCACAGCCAACAGATCCTCACTGGGGAAAAGAGAATGCATGTAGGAGAAACTCACTGTGCCTGGTGGTTTTGCAGATAACAGAAGATGCAGATGGAAGCAGCTTTTGATCTCTCACTGCAATAACAGCCAGCCAGCCCGCCCTTCAGCAATGCCACTGCAAGACACAAGCCAACAGATTGATGAGCAAAACAGGTAGGTGACCACCTAGACTCACTTATGGTACAGACTTTTCAATCCTGGAAAACACCTCCCTGCTCCACAATCCCCTTCCCTCTGTACTTCCCCACTCACTCTTCCACCTCAACCAAGCTTGACACTAAAATGAAACTCAGGTCAACAAGTAAAGACTGACTTCATGAAGAAAATCTCTTCTTGCATAGCATCCACAGAATTAAACAAATACACCTCCCACCACCACCCTGCCACCACCTCCATTTAAAAGAGGCAACTTTCTCTCATTGAATCCACATACAAACTAACAGAGAGAACATGCAATGGCAGGAGACCAAGGCATGGTGGGCATGCAGAGCAAAGTCCAGCTGGCAGAAGAGCATCCTGTGACTGACGGCCCTCCAGCAGGCCAAGCAGTGAGATCTGTGGCTCACAGGGAATAGGGCACAGAAAGTCTTCAGAAGAGAACACAAGCTCACATGCAGGTCATAGCGTGGGGGGAGTAAGACTGACAAATATTTCTGAGCATTCAGGTTTGTGAAACTGAAAACCACAGCTGGTGGAAGCGCGAACAAAAAGCACTTTTTGCTAGACGTAGTAAAGCTGCACAAAATGATGCTGCCCAGGAAAAAGTAAAGTTACAGCAATACTGAAACAGACAGCAACATCCAAATGCACAACAAACCCATAGACAAACTCTCAAAAAAACCCAACCCCTCTCCTTCTCCACTGTAGTTTTATTGCTGTAGTACCTCATGAATTTACACCACTAGCTTGTGTTACCAGGCTTTTGCTCATGTACACATGTCCTCAGCGTTGAGTGAGGAACTGCAGATAGATTTTTCGTTAAGTACAAAGCAATTAGTCCCACTGTAGATTATTTACAGTTAACAAGCCACCTCCTACAAAAGAACTGTGATGTTCCTACCAATCACAGACAGCACAGAGTGCAGTTTATCCACCTACTTGAAAGGCATTTGTTGCCTAGATCAATTGTGCCTGGCTTGCCATAGTATAGCTCCCACGTTTTGGGGGCATTTTTTGTTAAATCTTGCTATTTCAGGTGCTTAATGCCACACATTTCCAGATAGCCTAGAAATCTAGCACAACAGAAAGCAGGCTACGGCCCTGCTCTGTGCAGGAGTGCTGCTGTCTGGCATTTCACTGCCACATAAATCAAGCAGGTCCCAAAGGGGAATCAGCAATGCATTCCCTAAACACTGCTTTATTTTGGTTTTTCTAAAACAAAAGAACTACACCAAGTGTTTCTTGAGAAGAGAGACCTGCCTCCTGATTTTGTAGATGTTATCTTTTTTTTTCCCAAACTTGACAAATACCAGAAGCAACATCACCTTTTAAGGCAAAAAGCAGCTGAAAGCTAAACCCTTCTTTTAAGCCAGGGTGACTCATAACAGCAAAGATTCTCCCTAGAAAAACAAACTCAATCATGAAGCAAGCGCAAACGTGAAGCCTTAGTAATAACAATGCAAATGAATCCTTCTTTCCCCATGACTTTTGGGGACTGAGGTTGCCTGGTTCAGCAGGTGCTCCTGGCTATTGTGATAAAAGACAACAAGCTGTACTGGCCTGACGTGGCTTCCCAGGCATTTGAATCCCTAGAGGGTACAGTACAGTGGACACAAGCACAAATGCACAGGGATACATGCTTTATTTTCTCTATGGGAACTCAGGAGGAAGATTCTATTCGGAGCTGCACCTACACTGCCACCACTCATGCTTCCAACGCAGCTCAGAAAAGATGCAGCAGTGTGCACACAACCTGCACCCCAGTGAGCCTGTGTTGTCCTGTATGGCTCAATACTGTCGTAGCTTCATCCCATCATTAAAAAACATTAAGAAAACCTACATCATGTAGATACCCAGGGCTACATGTTCCCAGAGACAGCAGGAAATTGCCCCAGTTGCTCTCACAAGAACAGAGAGGACAGACAGACATACATACATAGAACTACTCAGCTTCCCGGTTTTGAAGGGAATGCACAGAAAGTCCTCGTGCAGCACAGACTGGGCACAACCAGAGGCAAGGGACATTTTTCCACCTCTGCTGTGAGGTTCTACTAATCACAAGAGGCTATGGAAAACATTTTACAGCAGGTATGAACACTGCTTGCTTTTTAAGTGAATAACAGCAAAAAGAAATGTCAGCAAGTTTCTACTCTGCATCACCACCCACCAGTCTCCTGCACACTCCCACTTTTTTTTTTTTACATTCATGTTGTATTTCTTGCCCACATGCTCCCACCTCAAACAAAAATCCACTTGACAACTTGCAATCAGTCTATTTACATAAAATGTCTCCATTCAATTCTTACTGCTTGATGCAGGATGTCTCTTCACCGTTAGAAAAAAACTACAGCTCTCCCGCTGCACACCCATCACCATGATCTCAAAACCAGCAAACGCAACAGGTATCTCCCTCCTGTTGATAGCTGCACAAACTTCAATTCTTGCCTTTCCTTCTTGGATTCCCTTATGCTTTATAAAAATAAAGGAAATAAATAAATAGCTACTCCTTTCCCATTCCTATTTTAGAATTTCCTGAACTCTGTGCTAATCTTATCTTCCTTACATCATCATAACCTCGACAACCAAATTCCTGAAATGTTGTGCTTCACTCTTCTCTCCAAAAACCACTGGACTCATTTTCCTTGTTGCATTTATTCTTTAGAAAGCCCAGAGCAGGGGACTGTAGCACACTTGTGCAGCAGCTCTTAAACTGATGAGCATGTGAAACTTCCATTAGAGCTGGAACTAGATTCTCTTTGAGAATCCCAGACCAATCTACGAACACTGCTTATTTGCATCCCTCTATCATCTTTAGAAGCACAAGATGACTCTCACATGCTCTGATGGGTATGGCCCTGAGATACTGTGAGGCAGGTACAAGCAGCAACAGCTCAAGCAATGCCCCACCACCTAAGTGATTGCCCAGGGTCACAACAAGCTCTTTCAGAGGCCCAGCTAATATTGTGGCATAGCAACATGTCCACAACACTTGACATCATACAGAAAGGAAGAAGGGATCTCGTCAAGGACTCTGCCCCGTGCTAGAAGAGGAATCAAGGACCCCAAGCTCCCATGAGCACCTCGTAAGTGGCATCCCAGGAGCATGCCCTCAGCAAACAACTGAGAAGTACCTGCTGAGAAGTAAGGGAAAAACAGCCAGTGCTGGCAAAGGAAACTTTTAGTAATAACAACAGTTTACATATCATTTAATTTCCTACCTCAATCAATCAAGTGAAGCAATTGAGGGCACAGCACTGCAAGTTTTCTAGTTCTGTCATTTCTTTTAAAGCTTTTCAGATTTTCCTTTTAAGCTGCCGACTTAAAATGACTTAGTTGTGTTGCTGTGGATACGCCAAGACACATTTTGCTCTCAAAAAGTCTCTGAGGCAGTAAACTACATCATACAATTTTGACCAGGGTATTTGCAGGGAGAAGACGCGCCTATCCTATCTACACCCTTTATGGTAATTCCTCAGGGTTAAAACAACACATACCCCATTTTTAGGCAACTCTCCATCCCTTGCTCTCCCAAGCCAACCATCCAAAACACACAAACCAAGTGAGTTTTCCACCCTTGGTCACAGCAATTCCCTCTGCTCTAGTCCTCCATCTGGCCACAGGGTAACTGGATCTGGCCATAGCCCCTGTGTTGGCAGGGCAACACAGCATCAGCTGCAGGCGTCAGACAGCCACTACAAACAACCCTCTCTCTGGGCCAGAACCATTGCATTGGTGGCAGGCGCTCTGTGGTAGAATGAGGAGTTGCTGTGCCAGTAAGTGAAGAGCACTAGTAGTGTTTGGCAGTGATGCAAACCCTGGATGTGACCCGGTTAGCGAGTGAGATAACTCAGATCAGAACAGGCCATGACAACAACTTTCATATTGTTGAAGAAATTGTCTTCTGTTTGCCTCTCACCAAACCTGTCAGACACACACCACCCTCTTTTGCCAGAGAACCCCAGACTTCACAACCTCCTCCCTACTCCTGTCAAGTCCTGCAAAAATTTGGGTGGCATGGGTAATGCTGTCAAACACATAGTCCCAGGGACAAGATAAGAGGTTCGTTATAGGTTAAACGCACAAAATACATTAAACAATTATTTGTGGTCTATGCAGAAGTTAAATTATCACTGTTAAAGCAGGATCAATCACAGTTTCCTGCCAACACTTACTTGCAAGGCTTATAAAGTTTAGAAAGTGTCTAAACCAGTACCTGGAGGCCAGGTGTCTACAACAAGAGACACTGAACAACTATAAACACGCTGATACTTCAGACACCTGCCCTCTGAGGAAGGATTTGAGCAATTGCTTTAACAGGATCATTAGCACCACCAGGCCTGGGAAAAACCAAATGTGACTCATGAAGTATGAGTTGCTTTCTGTATTTGCTTCAAGTCCCACTGTAAAAGCAAAGGTTGGCTTAAATCACTGCAAATAATTTGGGGTGTTTTTATACTCAGTCAAGAGACACCGAACAGCTTTGGCATCAACATCTTTAAATTACTTAGAGGTTTTAAGAAGTTTTATGTCGAGTCAGTTGCAGTAACAACACATCACACCGTGTTAGTTAAAGGAACTTCACAGCAGACACAGTTCATTACCTCCTCTCCAGGTCCCTGCTGTTCAGGCAAAGCAGTTACCAATGCGCCTATCTTGGAGCCTCGTAAATCATAGAAGGCAAAAAAAAAGCATCCATCCCCAGGAAAATCCAAATGTAAAGTATTTCGCTTTGGTTGTCCTGTTTTGTGGCTTGCTGCAATCACAGCATAGTTGATCGAGTAGATTAAATCCCACAGGCAGAGATTACACCTGTGAGGACAGCAACTGTTCACTGGCCACTGCTATTCTAACAGCATTTTGGCTAACCAGCATCTTTCTTGTTAGAACCACATCAGGCTCATAAGTCAATAGCAACAACCATTATGACTTTCTTTACCTCTCCCCCACTGTTTGTGCCACTTGCCTTCACTAGTTTGTCTCATCTTCAGCCCAGCACAGTCTAAAACCACTCCTCTAATTTCTAAGTCACACACATGTTGCTACTCATTGTGTACAAGTAGTGCTATACTCTCCTGCAAGTACAACACTTGGCTGAAGTCCATCCATTACAATTAACATGCTCTGCTTTACAGAAGACAAAACAACTCTTGACTCTGAACCCAAATGCAGACTGGTCCCTTTCAGAAACACTTGCTCAACACAATGTTGTAAGCATCACCAGTGTCCTGGGGCTGCCTGAAGCCCAAGCGTAAGCTAGTCCCTTCCCTGAGCAGATGGCCAACCACCGTACATATTTAATTTCCAACTATGCGAAATGCTGCTGTTGCTGCCTACAGCGAGCTTAAACTTCAGAAATGCACCGTGGCTGTATCAGAACTTTGTGTCACTAAAGACATACATAAACTCCTGCTATGAAGATAACACCCTCTCGATTCTGGTCCGCTTTAACATCAGGCAGTCTGTGGGAGGGATAAGGCAGAGGAATGATACCTCACAGCAGGATAGGAACAAGAGCAAAAAGTCAGCTGCAAGAAGTCACACGAAGTCTGGAGCAGGCTGGAAGAAAGCAATTTCTTGTTATGGGCAGGCTGAGAAGCATAAGCTGATAAGTTGCTTATGCTCTACAAAGCAGGAAAGAGACTTAAGAAACAACTCTCAAACTTACAAATAGAAGCTGTTACTTGTGCTTGGTCCACACATTCTGGGATGCACTAATGCCATAATATTCCCAGCACTGAACCAGGTACACCATTTTGTCTCCAGTCAATGCAAATCCAGTCAGCAAGCAGTTCCACACTAGGTTCTTTCTGTATCTTAATCTAAGTAGGTGACTCATATCAACAATTATTCACTACCTCCCCCCTGAAAACACAACTAAGATATCTACAGTCACAAAGACAGTTCCTGATACAAGGAACTGGTGATATTTCTTCACTACAGAAACATACTCATAGCTGTGTCTTCCCTGCACTCCTCCACATAGGGGGAAATCCAGACACTGGGAGAGGAGTGTGGGAAAAGAGGGGAATGAAAACTTCCCAGCAAAGAAAGCAGAGTACTCTGCAGATTCTATTTGTGCCTGTCCAGCACATCAACGAAGCTACGCATTAATGGGGCCCTCAAGCATCCCTCAGTCCTGGCATGCTCTTGAGGCCACGGGTTCTCAGGTGAGGTGAAAGGCAGGAAGCAGTTCCATAAAGCAAGGTCAGTTTATACCAATTAATGATCTGGCTCAACATATCCAAGGCACTGACGAACTCATTAGTTACCCTAAACAGAAGGATATTACAGTAAATTATGATAGCTGCTGTGTGTAGCCTTCCAACTTTCTTTCCCATTCCTTTAAATAGAGCTACTACTGGAGATGTTCTTGGGAGAAAACATCTAAAGATCAGCAGCTGGCTACAACCATGTTTCTTGTCAGCATTTACAAAGCAGCAGTACACATAGCATAAAGGTTTTGCCAACACCAATTCAGACAGAACACAGGGTTAGATTAGATATTAGGAAGATATTTTTTACTGTGAGGATGGTGAGACACTGGAACACGTTGCCTCAGTGTGTTTAAACACAGACACTAGCTTAGCAAGAGCAAATAAACTGCAGCACTTCCCTTCAGATAAGGAATAAGCAATGTTTAATCAAGATAGGCATTTTCCTCTGATGGAACCAGTCCAACTACTGAAAAATAAAACATTTTTCTGAAAAACTTTCCAGTTCACAGCCATCAAGGTTACAATTCCACAATAAGAATACCTGATAACTGGTAGTTTGTACTCCTGTCAGGAAACTTTAATCAGTACTTATCATAGACCAACTCAGGTTGGAAGGGTCCTCAGAGATTATCTACTCCAACCTCCCTGCCACCGGCAGTGATGCTGCTCAACTAGACGCAGTTGTTCAAGGGCTCTTCCAACATGGTCTTGAACACCTCCACAGAGTGGGGCATCTACAACCTCTCTGGGCAATCTGTTCCAATAGTGAATGTAAAGTGAGTGCACTCTCCCTCAGATGTAACCACCATCACATACTGGGACAGTCCCACAGCCAAGCCAGGAATGGCTAAACAGCACCAATGTGAAGAGCTAGATTCCACAAAAGGAGGAGCCACCAGGGAAGGGAAGAAAGCAAGTTCCACCCACTGGTTCCCTTTTCTTTTTAAGGAGCAAGCAACTACTGTGGATCTTGTGACTGGACACATTTTGTAAGACAAAGTAATTCCATTATAGATTTATCTCTCGCTTCTGCTAACGCTTCCTTTGTAAGATCAGCCAGTAAAGTTTCTGTAAGGTCAAAATTGGCTTTTCACCCTCTAGAGACCCATCTGGTCTTTTCAAGCAGTTTAATAGCCTTTATCTCCTGAAAGTGTTTCAGTTGTGCGGGTGGCTTCTCTGATTCCCCTTGCATTATAAATACATCTGTGCGCAGCATTAGACACGTTACACAGCACAGCTAGTGACACTTTCCTGTTGAAAACAGATAGATTACAGGAGCACATGCCAAGGATAACATCTGCCCTCTAACACCTATCAAAGCTAAGGAGTCTTCACACCAGCTCACACAGTGGCCAGGCTGATTCCATGATACACCAAGCACCTTCAGCTCTGCTCTTCTAGATACAACGCAGCACAAGTCTGTCACACTAATGATCAACACATTCTCTGCTCTAGTTAGAGATGCCCCTACTTGTTACAGGGAGTTGGACTGCATGACTTTTAGAGGTCCCTTCCAACCCTATACATTCTATGATTCTTCCAAGCATACCTAGACCTGCATAGCCCTCAGAGAGACCCTCAAATGAACCAAACTTTCATCTCAGTATAGTTTTAGAAGCACACTGATTAAAGACACTCAACTGGATAACAGGATGTTTCTGCTCAGTATGCAGGGTGCAACATGCTCCAATGAAACCCACTTCCAACACAGGCCATAACAAGAAAATTGTGTTTCACCTAAGCCTTGAAAAATCAAGCAAAATTAGACCACAAAGTGAAATGTGAGAAAAATTTGTCTTCCTTTAATCCAGAAAATAAGGAAGCCCTTAAAAGGCTCTGATTAAGAGTCTGGGTTCAACTCTTGTGGAGTTCACTTCTCTTAATTTAATTATCTAATCTGGTATTGAAACCACTGCATGCCTTTCAGGTCATAGCATCATAGAACCATTATGCCTGGAAAGGACCTCCAGGATCAGCAAGTCCCGCATCTCAACATCTCCCTAACCCCTAGACCATGGTCTCAAGCACTCTAGCTACTCATTTTTTAAACACCTCCAGGGATGGTAATTCCATCACCTTCCTGGGCAGCCTGTTCCATTGCTCAACCACTGTCTCACGAAAGAGCTTCTTCCTAAGAGCCAAACTAAGCCTCCCTTGACACAACTTGAGGCCATTTGCCCTCATCCTATCATTAGTAATTTAGGAGAAGAGACTAGCACCAGCCTCACTACAACCTCCTTTTAGGTAGTTGTACAGAGCAATAAGGTCTCCTTTCAGCCTTCTCTTCTCTAAATAACCCCAGTTCCCTCAGCTGCTTCTCACAGGGCCCATTTTCTAGACCTCTCACCAGCCTTGTTGCCCTTCTTTGGACCCACTCTAGCATCTCAATCTTCTTATACTGTGGTGCCCAAAACTGGACCCAGTACTCAAAGTGTGGTCTCACAAGTGCAGAGTACCTACTCATGCTGGTTACACTATTCCTGAGACAGGCCAGGATGCTGTTGGCCTTGATCCTACACATGAGCTGCCAGAAGCAAAAATGAAATGTCTCAGTCTCTCTGGTGCTGCAGAGACAAGTAATGCACCAATCCAACCCCTCTGCAAACCACACCTCTAATTCCTTAGCTTCCCCTTCTTTATGCCTCACTAGTATCCTGTGGATGAATTATCCCTACTCTTCCACATCTTTTCTCTGCTTACAGTGTAAATGTTTGGTGGGAAGAGACAGACTGATCCTCCTACCTGTGGCAGTTCAGGCCTGCCCAGCTCTCTTGCAACTCAAATGACAAGAAAAGCCATTAGAAAAATTAATGAACTGCAAGGCCAACCCCCAGTTTATGAGATGTACATGGCTAGTGGAGCCCACTGCCAGGGCTCACAAGTGCTCCCAGAAGAGGTAATTTGTAAATCCAATCCAAACCACCAATAACTCCAGAGCAAGACTCCAGAGCAAGCAGAGCAGAAAGGCAGGATCAGAACTGCCTGTTAACATACACAGGGAAAAATAAAGGAGAAATTATTTTTACTAAGCACCTATCAGTTACAGAAAGGCACAAACAAGAAGGATCTCAATCTCCTGATAGAGATTTTTCAGCAACTAGGTACAATATCTCAGAGAGCTCAGAATTACATAAAACCCCAAACTGCATCATTGGCTTGTTAAAAAAGAACTGCAGGACTGGAGGAGCACAAGATACTTTTACAGACAACAACCTGCTACAGCCATTGCATGTGAAGTGCTCCAAGTATATTGCAATGAAATATGTGACCCTGCTGAGAGCCTTTTACTCAATGTGGCTTTGCTTTACCCCCACATAGCTTAGCAGAGCCTTAAAAATACAAATTTGCTTCTCCCAACCTTATCTGTGCTGAGTATTTCAAGCTCAAGGTACCTCAAAACTTTAAATACAGGTAAGCCAAGTGCTGTCATCTCACTTAACTTCACTGACTGCAGAAAAATATCCTAGAAACCAGTTTCCTCACTCAGTCAATTCATCTTCCCCGTGTGTCCATACACCAGCAGAACAGTGACAGGCACTGATGCACTGGCTTTTAATGCTGGATTCATACATCTTGTTGGAGTGAGGCCACGACAGAGGCGTTTGTTATTCCTTCACCAAGCTTGTACCAAACACAGGCAAACAAGGTCTTCACTGTAACACTAATAAAATGCAGTTAATTTATTCCCGTACAGCAACATGAAGTATCTTTACTTAATTCTTATTTTTAGAATGCATATCTAGTTTTAAATTTAAGAGAGTGTTCATAAAAAGCCTAATTCTTCCCCATTCTACTTAGGACATTCCAATAACCTTACAAGCACTCCAGAGAATGACACTTGCCCCAAACTTCTGTGTCACAAGGTTCTTCTTAAAGTCACATACATAATACAGCTTTGACTTCTGAGGTTAACTCAAGCTTTATAAATATAGCACAGTGTCAAGTGCTGCTTTCAGTAAGTACCAAACAGTCAATGCTTTTATTTGCATTTTCCCCAAATGTCAATACTTCACTTGAAAAGTAGCTTAAAAAAAAAATTCAGGACAGTTTCCCTTTCCCACTCTACAGAGATAATCAGGGTGGATAAGTCAGAAATCTTCCTGTTCCAGAAGGGTGAACATCATAGGACCTTACACTTCTTTAAATTAGTGCCTTGCTGCATCTTTGAGTGCCAAAATGTTTTTTTAAGTCAAGCTCCCAGTGACCTGAAACAACCATACAGTAATAGCTCTGTTTAAAAACTGTATTAATGTTATGAACAGGACATGTTATGATAAATCAATCTTCCACCCAGTCCCCTTTTCTTGACCTGCATTCAAAATATTAAAAGGCAGAAAGAGAGCACAGAGAATAAATAAGATCCAAGTGCTATGTGGGCGTCATTTCAGTCTCTATTCAGATATATTCAAATCACCAGTAATCAATTCACCTAGAGCAAGCTAACTGAAAAAAAAATCCAAATAGTGCAGAAGTTAAAGGGGCTGTTGGAGTTTCCTACTTGCCAACAGAGTTCACAGTCACCATCAGGGATCTGATGCATCTCTGGCTTGAATCATCCACAGCCCCACACTACAGCCATGCACTGCCATGTGTTTCATATTAAAGCAAAGGACAACCACTGGTCCTTGAAGGACCAGACACTTATCGTCTTTAAAGCACACACTCATTCACAGTTGCATAACCAGGCACAAAGGGACCTCTGCTTCCCCACCATCTCCCTGCTGCTAACATTCAACAGCACTCCCATACTGGGCACCAAGAGATGAAGAAACAAATGCAACATCTCAAAATAATGGGGAGCGCGTGTCATCTCCAAGTGTCCAAGACCGGCAGTACAAAGGACTATGATAGGTGAACTGGCTCCCACCCTACAAGCTGTTTGGCTTTGTCAGACACGAGTGATTTGGCGAGCTCTGCTTGTTACCACAGACCTCCACCGGTTCAGGATTGTTGACAACCTATTGAGAAATACTTAATGAGCACCACATGTTCCCCAGGCGTGTTGGGATGTTTTTCTGTTGGGCAGGGTTACAAGCAAGCTAAGCAGGCAGCTTCACAAACAGCAACATGAGCATTTTGGCTTTTATGTGGGTCTCTGTAAAACCTGCAGTGACCCAAGCTCTCTGCCAGCTTTGCAGAGCCTCTGCCACAAATGTGACTGATGGCACTGGCCCCAGTAAAACCATGAGTCTGGCTGGGATGAAATGCTCACATCTTCACAGCTAGAGCCCTGTTCTGCAGCTAAACTTAAGACACACCTATGTCATTCTGGTGCTGCATAGCACATGCAGAATTTCTGAGCATACTCTGAACATGTCACACGGCCACATCTGAAGACTTACCATCACAGAAATAAGCAGCATAAGAGCTTATTTGGCCATGTTTTGAAAAGGTATTGGGAGACTTAAGTGACACTGTTTTAGAAGCTTTCAATACAGGCCTTAAAACTTCAAACTTTCACCTTTCAAGAGAGGAAGTCTCCTACACCTTACATCATAGAGCAAGAAGCATCCTATACCCTCTGTCACAGAGCAAGTTAGCAGTAGAGTTCTAAGACTCCTCAGCCCTTCAAACCACCAGTTTAAAAATCACACAGATGTGGTGCTCAAGGATGTGGTTTAGCAGTGGGCTCAGTACAATCAGGTTAATGGTTAGGACCTAAGAGCTTAAAAGGTCTTTTCCAACCTAAACAATTTGATGATGCTCAGTGCTACAGCTGCAGTGATACAAACGATACACAGAGCCATATGTATTTACAGCATTACACAATAAACCAACCTAACAAAAAATAAAGAATCAGTGCTAGGTTATACTGTGAGAAGTGTCATCCAGATGGCAGGCAGATCTCAAGTTATTGCTGCACACAGCCATGAAAAAGTCCTTGGCTAGAGTGACACAGCACTGGCAGACAAGCAAGCTCCCAGAGAAAATACCACCTTTGCATGTGCTCCAGACAACCTGCTTATCTATGTCTCAGGAACATCAGCAGCTACAGGCAATCCAACATTACGCAGTTCTGCAGAGGTTTTCTTGAAATACTATGTTACCCTTAAGGTAACAAATATCCACTGAAAATCAACCTGAGCCGGCTCTGTATTCCCATAGACTCATTCCCTCAGCCCCAGTTACTGTCCCCTGCCTTCAGACAGACATTTTTCAGCCTGGGTCATGGCAGTCACTCATCTTTCACAGCAAAGCGTAATAGAGCTCCCAAGCCCAAGCTGAGACACAACAAGCCTAAGTGGCGCCAAATCTTTTCAGGGCCAGGATTTTATCCCACTGCACACAGCAATTTAGAAACAAGTGAAGTGGTCCTCCTTCCTAATGCAAAGCTCAGGGGTCAGTGGAGAATTCCAGTTAGTTCAGGCACTGTAACGTTTTTTCCAAAGCTGTCAATATAAACTGTCATCAACTCTGAAAAAGTCCCAGTGTCAGATACTAGAGATAAGAACAACTATGCAATAAAGGAAGTAGAAAAAAGAATACACTGCATTATCAGTGAAAGTCTTAACTTGAGAAGTAGAACAGGCTATGGCATCACTAAATTCAGCCTCCAAAAGTTCCCTCCTTTAATCATCTAGTGCATACTCTAGACAAGGAATGCATCACTTTTTACTGCTCGCTGGCTGAGGGTAATTTCATTTTCTATAAGGAGCAGCCATAAGACATGATGGAGCAAATGTCAGGAACAAAATCAGTAGGGTATGGTGTGCACTGCAGAGACAACTCTTTCCCAGCATTCACTTCCTCATTTGCAAGGTTTTATTGCATCAGGTTAATAGCCATTTTTTTAACTACATAAACAGAACCCTGCAAAACGCAAAAGAAAAAGTAATACTCGTTGGGAAAAAAGCAACAGCCAAACTGGTTCTCAAAACAATACCCAATTAGCAGATTGGCTTTCTCCAGGAGATTTATCCACATACCACTTCCATTTGACATGAAACACTTGGCATGTCCACTTAAACATTCACAATGCAGACTAAGTAGAGATCCTTTACCCTACCAGCTCAATCAGTAAGCTTGCTAAGATTCCCTCTGTGATCCCAAATGACATCATGCTCATACTCATGTACCAAGGACAAATGAAAAAAACCCTAAACTGGCATTAAGAAACTCTAGAGACAGTTTCTGACACAAGATGCAGCTTCCTTAAAGCAACGGAGCAGTTCCCAGCTCTCGCACCAAACCACATTACACTCCCTGCTCGGCACGCTGAGTTTCTTGCATAATTATTCTGGCAAGCACTTCCGAAGATTACTGGAGCTAAAGGGCTCCAAAATCAGCTTCTAAAAAGGAGTCAAGACCTCAAGTGAGCAGCCCAAATGCAAGTAACTCAAACCGAACACACTGGGAAAGAAATCCATCAACTTTTTGTTCTACATGAAACTTGCGAGCTCTTTCCCTGTACCACAGAGCTACTGCCACAACGGGACTGATCTCAGTGTGGGTTTCAGTGACAAATTAGTGCACTTCCTTTGCACAAGCTCTGGCATCCATCTCCAGCTGTAAGTTACTCAGCAGGCAAGAAACAGAGATACAAAGGCTGAGGTGATTCCCTCCCCCTGAAACAAAGATCTGTTTACAGTCATATTCCCATTGGCAAGAGAAGGCAAGGTTGTAACTGTGCGAGCTGTTCAATGTAATAAATCCAGAAGTGTATTTTAACATTTAAGTAACCTCTCTTTTCTACAAGCTGTGTTTGAAGAGATTTGCTCAAAGAATGAGAGCAAAATCCCTCCTTTGCCTTTAGACAGATGTTGATTATAAAATTCACAAGCCCTCTGCGTCTAAG
This sequence comes from Upupa epops, assembly GCA_013397515.1. Lineage (NCBI taxonomy): Eukaryota > Metazoa > Chordata > Aves > Bucerotiformes > Upupidae > Upupa > Upupa epops. The sequence continues at coordinate 380,069 of VZRI01005974.1, forward strand.
ACAATTACTCTAAGAATATCTCACACCAGCACTGCTGAGGGTCAGATTTAAAACTGGAACCCCCTTTGCCTTTACACTGTTACCACCAGCACGTGAGTCTCCCATCTGCAAGAAACACCTATGGAAATAAAGACAGAAGGCAGAGACTCCAGACCTTGTTCAAGTCCTGAATGCTGAACAAGAGGCTCTAAGGACTTGCGAATTTATTGGAGAGATTAAAGGCACACAGACACCTAAAGGACTTTCCAAAAGCACCTAAGCAAGTTAAAAGCCTTTGAAAGTTTACTTAGCATCTGCTCGCATCATTAGAAACTGAACACATTTCAAGTCTAACCCCAAGAGCATATTAAAGACAAATTCAATCTGAGGAACTTAACAAGCATTCTAGACCTCATGTTCTCCAAAACCTGTGTTTATCCACTCTTGGCTTAGTCAAGGAAAGCTTTTTAGATGCCTCTTCTAGACTGCCTGGCATGAGAGAACAACAGTGCATGTGACTTGAATGGTGGATGAATTAAACAAGAGAAAATAGGTCTGTCTACAAGACAATGGGCTCAGCAGGGGTTTAGAATAGATACAGTCACACAACGTGGCCAGGACAGTCCCACTCTGAGCCAGTCTCCCCATTATTTTTCAGCCTAGTGAGTTCCCATGCTTTCTGTGTTCTTGCTATATATAGCTGTACAGGGGCTAGTCCATTGCCATTATGACCTCCAACGCAGCACTGTTCTAACTCAGACACATGCAAATGCATTTCTAGACCATGGCTGTCAAACCTCCCCAGCTCAAGACCCATTTTCTGATGGGAATCTAGTTAACCACATAACATCTAGAATAATCTGAGCTTGACTACAGTTTCAACATGTATGTCTGTACAACACTATTCCAAATTCAAGGCTTCTACCATACGTACAATCATGTTTTGATGTGCTTTTATTTATGGACATATATACACTTAAATATACAGCACAGAAAAATGCAAGTGGCAGACTCTTAGGTAATTTGCATTTCATAAAGGTCACCTTTTCACACAGAAAAAAAGGCTGATGAAGGTTAATTAATAAAATTCTACATTTATCCAAAGTCTCCAAAGCAAAGACTTGAATAATATCTTTTACTAAAATTCAGCATTTTTAAATGAACTTTGAGGATGCGATAACAGTGTATGTTTCAGAGCAAGACAGTGAAAACCTGTTGCATCAGACACAGTTTACTTTTGAGTTCTCTTAGAGAGGTTCGTTGTTTGGGTTGGGTTGGTTCTTTTCATTAAAAAAGCTCAACAAAACAACAATGGGAGTAGTTTACTGCTTCTGAGCTTCTACTGTGACCATTCTAAAACTTTTCTGTAACAACAGCTAGGGCTACACCAGTCCTTGGACAATATCATCAGCCTTTCAGTCAGCACCGTTGTGCTGGTGTGTGTTGGCACAAAATGTAGCACAGGAAATCCCACAGTAATAAACCAGCCAAAAATCCTGTCAAAGGCCAAAGTCACTCCAGCCATTACATTTCTAGGTGCTTGCTGCAGACATGCAACAAATACAGACAGGATGAAGCTGGGAAAGAAACCTCCGGTGGCATCTGCTTCCACCAGGCAGGCAGAGCAGGAGGACCAGCTCTCCTAGTTGAAAGGACAAACGGTTACACAGTTCCCAGCTGAATGGCTGATATTTATTGACTCTGTCCCCATGGTTTATAAATGATGTGCTACTAGCTAAAGCCAGGCAGCTGTAATTTTTAGTTGAGCTTTGTTAGGCAGTGCTAATCGCGATGCATTTACAATCGCTAGATCTGCAAAATGACACATGGAGAGAGCTCCCTGTGCTGGTATCATGACAAGACAATCCACAAATGCGGCTTTGCAGCCTTGCAATGTAAACACGTTGTCTGCAGAAGCAGAATGGGAGGCAGGTAACAGCTCGGTGCAAAGGGCACAAGCACAGCAGAGAACGTGTTCTACAGGAAATAAAGTTTTTAAGTCCCTCACATTGAACAAACCTCACAGATGACCTACAGAGCAGTAAGCAGACACCTGCTCCAGGGTGTCTTCTCCAACACACAGTATCTGGTCAGCCTGTAGAGAAGCAATGGCCGAGATGGCTAGTAAGCCAGGAGAACACCACATTTCCTCATGAATAACAAACTGCAGGGCCTGGTTTTATTGTGAACCTCAGAGGAGTTAGGGGAAACTGCCACAGCCTTTCACCATCTAGAGAAACCCAGGTAACAAACTCTGCTCAAACATACCCATAAGGTACACCTCATCAACTCACCCCAGGGCCAAGGCTGACAGAGTCTCTCTGTAAAGCCTGTTCCCAGCAGACAGATCCAGAGAGGGGGCCCAGAGCTTTTGAAGGAAGCACCAGGGCTGCAGAGGCAATGAGGTAGGTGGACACCATAGGCAGAGCAGCCGTTGCCTATCTGACATGACATGGCCATCTCCCGCCTCTGCTGCACACGTTAGGTCCAATGGTTGAGGGGACAGAGCCAGAGGCCAAAAGAGCCTCTTTAACTTTACCTAGACAATAAACAGAGGCCAAATGCCCCTCTTTTGTTTGTTGGTGGCTGTAAGTTGCTGAAGAACAGCCTACGGGCACCACGTTCTGGTTTTAGTCAAAGAAACAAACAGAAGGGACCTAAAGAACAGGGGAAATATCCATGTGGATTTTGCTTACTTGCTGGTGATAACAAAGGTTCTTCAGACAGGACTCCTGTGTGGCTGCCTATTGATCCTCACTCAGCTGAGAGTTGCCTTCTCTCACACCAGTCTTCTCTAGTTGCAGTCGCACAGGTTTTTCCTCCCCTTTTCATTCTGTTATCCTAGAGACACAATCTGCAGCCTTCAATGGGCCTCAAAAGCTGCCGGGCTCAGCCTTTGCCACTAGAAGGACCATCCTGGAGAAAGCTCTGGCATTGGCTCTATTGGACACGGGGGAAGCTTCTAGCAGTTTCTCACAGAAGCTACCCCATAGCCTCCCCCACTACCAAGACTTATCCTGCACACCTGATACACTATAAAGGAAAAAAAAGATGGGTTTCACACATGTATTGAAAGACCAGGATTGTTAGACCTGCCCAGGGAGGTGGTGGAGGCATTCAAAGAACAAGCAGACATGGTGTTTCAGGAGACGGTTGTCAGGCAGAACGTTTGAATTGATGACCTTGAAGGTCTTTTCCAACCTTGATGATTCTATAAGGAAAACAAGAATAACTGTCAGCCTCACCTAAACAGCATAGTTGTTATTCAAAATTCAATCTTATCTCCTGTCTGTGGAGACAAACACCTGGAGATGCCATGGCAATTCCCAATTGTAAGCACAATGAAGGAGTAACTATTCCTAAAGACCACAGAGAGCTGTTTCAGACAGGATAAACCAGTACCCTGAGAAGTGGTCAGTAAACCTACATGGGTTAAGAAATGAGCTGTGGGGACTTTTGAGAGAAGTGCTTGTAAGCCAAAAGATCAACTAAACTCCTTTAGGAGACCTTATTAACATTGCTCTTTTCAGGTTTTCCCTAAAACTTAAATGGCATAACAAAAAGAGATGCCAGCTGGATTAATAGCTCTCCAGAATGAAAATTCAATACTGAAATACATTTTCCCAGAA
>VZRI01005975.1:0-32465 GCA_013397515.1 Upupa epops
AAGAGACCAACTCTCACCTTTCTATACCTTTCTTGCAGGTAATTGTAGAGAACAATAAGGTGTCTCCCCTCAGCTTCCTCTTGTCCAGACTAAACAGCCCCATCTCCAACAGCGGCACCTCACAGGACTTGTGCTCTAAGCCCTTCACAAACCTCACTGCCATTCGCTGGACACACTCCAACACTTCTATGTCCTTCTTGTATTGAAGGGCCCAGAACTGGACAAAATATTCAAGGTGCAGTATCACCAGTACTGACTACAGGGGGATGATCACCTTCCTGTTACTGCTGGCCTCAGTGTTTCTAATATAAGATAAGATGCTGTTGGACTTCTTGGCCACCTGTGCACACTATTGACTCATACCCAGTCAACTATCAAGCAGCACCCTCAGATCCTTTTCCAAGGTGCAGCTTTCCATTGTAATGGTTTAAGGAGAGGGTCTAAATTGGTTTGGGTTGGTGCCTGTAATTCTAGCACAACAACCAGCTCTCACCGAGAGTTCAACAAGCAACAAATCAACTTTGCTAAAAAGACAACAATTTGTTGAACCCATCACCAATAAGAAAAGGAAAAATCCTCAAATAAGTAAAAGAATCAAAAAGGTAAAACAGAAACTGTACCACAATGCCTTTACCCACACTCTGAGAGAAATGGGAGACAGGTAACACATCAGTGTTTGGCCTTAGATGAGAGCTCTGGGCCAAGAGAATGTACATCAACATTCATAACCACAAAGCCACCACACACACACTTGCTCCCCCCTTTACAGAAGGGTGTGTGTGTGGCAGGAATAGAGTGGAAATGTTCCTTTTCTGAACCTCATGCAGACATCAGCACTTTGTGACATCTCTGGCATACCTCTAGCTCCTGTCAACTCCTCTTTGAAGCTACAGCAGCATCAAATGTAGAGGATACAACAGAATCCCAGACTCTCACTCTCTTTGCCAAAGACTTAGGAGATCAGAACTTGTGTTCTCTGTGTCTCTGTTTTAGTAGAGGCTTCTCTCAGTCTCTCAGTGGCAGAGTATACAGGATCTTTGCCAGTCTGGTGGAGACAAAGCCAGTGTGGCACTGGTCACGTGGGGCCACACCTGTTATGGTGAATGGGTGTTCCAGGTCTTCTCCATGGGGTATTGTACAGGCCTTATGCAGAGCCTTGTCCTATTCTCCCTGTGGTTAGGCACCAAGGGAGGTAGAGGGTTAAGAGCTCACCTCTGTCTGGCTTCTTCAAAGGCAATCAAGCTGTAGAAGCATCTGTGGAGATGTTTCCCTCTCCTTGGCCCACTGCCAGGAGCTGGAACAAGCTGGTGCTGGCTTTCTGCATTTGAGCCCTCAGTAAAACAGGGGAGGGCTGCAGTTCATTCTCATCAAAAGGGGTCTGCAGGTGCCGATAGTGGCTTGTCTGTTTGGCCTGCTGCCTGGAGCTAGGGTGAGATGGCGCTGGCCACAGACTAAAAAGGTCTGCTCTCTCTGTGTTTGAGCTCCCATGCAAGAGGGCTGTGGCTACCCCCACAGCAGAGCTGTAGTCAGGCTTAGGCTCTTTTGTGTTCTGCCCTTCAGTGGCAGGGGAGTTGAGAGCCATTGCTCACCCCCCCTCCCNGAGCCATTGCTCCCCCCCCCCCCCCCACAACCCTGGGGTGTGGGGGGAGCTCTCTTCTAGAGGACCTCTCTGTCTCTCAAGACATATCAGAGGACAAGCAGGACAAAGGTGAAGATGGTGAAGAAGATGAAGAAAAGGAGACAAAGAAGCAGGAAGCACATTCCCTTTTATAGTCTCTGTCCACCAATTGCTTGTAGAGTCTGGACACTGATGCAGGAAGCCTGCTAGGAAAGCTGCTTCCAGGTTCAAAATAAAATGTTCTTTTGGTTTAAAAGCACCACAACTAATACTTGAAAATTTGGTAATTTTCAAACCGTAACATCCATCTGCATTTCCCCAAGTCTCTAGACTACCATGGGGTTATGACACAAGTGCAAGACCTGGCACTTGTCCTACTTGTCCTTGTGGAACCTTATACAATTCACCTTGGCCCATTGATCCAACTTGTCCAGATCCCTCTGTAGAGCCTCCCTACCCTATATCAGATCAACACACCCACAGCTTGGTGTCATCCCACCAAGTTGTGGGATCAGTATTGTGGAGAGACTCTGATGAGGGGGTGAAGCTAGGAATTCCAGGAAGGGGTTTTCTAGTTAATGCAGGGATGAAAAGATTTGGGCACAGTCCCTTTGAAACAGGCAAAGGGAGAGAGTTAATTAGCAGTATGAGACTAGCATGAGCAGGGCAGTTCCAGTCTAAGTACAGCTGACCTTGGCAAACTTCTTCCATGGGCTGAACAGATGCTGCACTGGATGGCATGATAATTTCTACCCAGTGAGAAAAGAGGATTTTCTTGTACATAAAATGTGAATAATGTGATGTGAATGAAGTGAATGATGCACAACAGGAACCTTGATCATGCTCACCTTCTGCAACTGAGATAACATTTGCTCCTGTATTCGCCTTTTTTCCTGCTTGGCTCTCTCCCGAAGTTTGTCTCTTGCTCGTACAATCTCTGTTTTGGTTTCCTCTCGAGCCCTCTGGTAATCTCGGAGCAGCAGGTCAATGTCTGAAGGATGCTGAATGCTCCTTCTTTTTGCTTCATGAACTCTGCAAGTGATGAAAAATGATTAGTTACTTGAGAAAAATACCAACATGAAACAGGAAAAACTGCAAGAGCATTTATTAAAATCCACCCATCTGGCCTCCTGAAAATTTCTGCTTGCTCCCTGAAGGCTACATGGACACTGACCTTGGAAAATTATTCAGATGGTAAGTCTGTTTACCACTTGGATTCCACTGTGATGTGATTCCAAGTGATATAGTTGTCTCCTGACCTACTGCAAAGGGAGAAGGAGTACCTTAGGCAATGGGGGTAGAGTGTGGGGGTGGGGTAGGAATGGATAAGAAACTCTGATGCTAAATGGTGAGGAGAGGAGATGCAGAATGATTCTGATATTTAGCATAAAATTTAATTAAAACCCACATGAAATAGTTAAGCAAATGTGTAAGAAGACAGGTTGGTCTCTAATGAGTCAAGACTGAAGACCTGGCTGCTACCATATATCATACGTGTAAAATACACACTTGTTATAGACTGCAATAAACTGGACAGAAGAGTTGAATGCATCAGGTACACTTTGATCCTTAAAGCACTTTCTATCCCATAGTTCAATACTTTTGCATTAAGAATTTTTCCACTGAAGTCTCAGATGCCAGTAAAACAGTTAATGTGCCTCCCTTTTGAATAGTGTTAATGCACATTAGGCTGAGGGGTTCTAATGCCCCACCTGGTATTTTCCACCACATCTCTTCTCAGCTGTTGCAGATATTCTCTGCGTCTGCTGGGGAGATCTAGATCCCTCTGACTTTCATCCTGCACCTGCAACAGGCTCAGATGCTTCTGAGGACTCAGACTTCGGCTCCTTTGGTATCTTTGCAGCCTTTTTTCTCTTTCCTTCCTCAGAGTTTCAATAGTCCTCATGTGTCTGTTCATGGAAACATGACAAAACACACCATTTAAACTTAGATTTCTCTGGTTAATTTTTTTTTAAAAACCCCACTTGAACATGAGGTGCCTTTGTAATGTTTAATTTACAAAACTCTAACACCACACACTTGCAAATACCACTTTGGCCACAAGCAGACACATGATGCAGAGATTCTGCAAGTTTTATAACAGCAGCAATTTCATATGATGGTCTAGGAAGCCAATTAAGGACAAGAACTAGACAGTGTCCTAAGCTGAACTTTATGATCCAACCACAAGTATCTGCAATCTTCACTTATTTTTCCCAATTTCTTTTGTATATTTATGGTATTTTAAAAATTTGTATTTTCATATTCATAGGACAGCATTTATTGATAGAAGCATGAATGAAATATTCCACTAAAGAGGATGTATGTCCATGGCCAACCAGTACATACGATTTCATAGCTGCTAGAAATTTTAAGAGTGACATTAGATTGGAATTACACCAAATGTTGCAATTTTCCATATTTTCTTGAAGTAACCCCCAAATTTTAAACACAATACCATTAACATTACTTAACAGTGTATAAAATAAGCTTTGTGTGTCTTGAAGAGACAAAGACTCTGGGGGAAATCTAATAGCAACCTTCCAGTGCCTGAAAGGGGCCTGTCAGAAGGTGGGGCAGGAACTCTTCACAAGGGCAGGGAATGGTAGGCCAAGGGGTCACGGTTTGAAGCGGGGAAAAAGGTAGATTTAGGCTGGACATCAGGAAAAGGTTTTTTAATCTGAGGGTTGGAACAGGCTGCCTAGAGGGGTGGTGGAGGCCCCTGGAGCCATTCAAGGTCAGGCTGGATGGGGCTCTGGGTAATCTGTTCTAGTTAGAGATGGCCCTGCTTGTTAGAGGGGGTTTGGACTAATGACCTTTGGAGATCCCTTCCAACCCAATATGTTCTATGAGTCTTTCCACATCTAGGTCACTCAGTGTGACTAAGAGGTAAAGTACTTATTACTAAATGTAGTATAATCCACATGAAGGCCACATTAATTGTATACAACACTATGTTAAGTAATGTACCTTTCATAAAGTCGCTGCTTCACTGGAATGGCCACCAGGTCATCTGTGGTTCCACTCTGAAGGATCCTCAGCAGGGTGTCTGTTTCCCCAATGCCATAGTTGAGCTTTGCCTCAGTCAGTTCCACGGTGAGAGGCTGCTGATGCAGATCCAGATGAATTGCAGACATGATCTGAGCACGTTCTCTCTGCAATCTCTCAATCTCTCTGCTCCTGCAGTTACAAGGCGAGGATTTCCCTTCCCTTTCTGTTGCTTGTGTTCCTCTGGGTTTCTTTGGCACCTGACTTTGTAAATAAGTCATACTGCTGCTCGAACTGAGCAATGAAAGAGGAGGGCTGACCTCAACACCACACCAGTTGCTGAATTTGTTGTGTATAGGTAAGTCACAGAGGCCACAATGCTGAGACTGCTGAGACTTTGCCAAACTTGTATTTGTGTGGAGAGGAATTTCAGTGTCACATTCACTCTCAGTGGCAGAAGCTGTGTTGTCAGCTTGGAAGGAAGTTTGCACATTGCTCACATCAGAGGGTAGGGGAGAGCAGCCATTTCCATTTTTCCAGAAGAAATCATGAAATTTTGGACAAGATGCTTCTACCAGAGATTCTGAGGATGTGCCAGCATTTGTCTGACCTGAACATGTGGCAACAAATTTTTTATTGAAAAGGAAGTCAGTATTTGGAGGTGAGTAGTTGTGAGTCAATGCAGTGTCACAATTAACAACGTATTTTTCCTGTCCAACTCCAGCTGAAGATGTTTGTCCACTCATGACAAGCACACAATGAAGCGATTGTGCCTGTGGACCACAGTCTCTGAGATCGTTGGTTAAACATTCTGCGTGGCTTGACACCTCCAATGTACTACTGGAGTGATACAGTCGTTTCACACAAACTGTGGTTTGGCTGTCAACTGCCTGTCTACACCCTCGTTCCAAATCTTTGGAACTACCATTCCCGAAAAGTTTTTTGGCTGCTTTCTTACCAGATAAACTTCCAGATGTCTGTATTCTGCGTGTGGATTCTCTAAATGCACTACATTCACTGTCCGTTTCTGTCTGAGAAAAATTGTCCACATGACATTGCATGCTGGACTGTAGATCTGATCTCTGCTTGCTATGGCAGTGAGGACTTGAAGCACCACTGTAATAGCCAAGAGGTTCCTTAACGGGGCAGACAGACTTGCTAGGAGCTGCCTGGCTGCTGGGACTAGCACTAAGAGTAAGAATCGGGGATGAGGCCCTATCAACCAGCAGTATGTTTTTGTAACTATGTTTTCTTTCTGCTGGAACCTCCAGTTCATTGAGACTTCTTTTAGCCTGAGCAGAAGACACTGAAGATTGAGAGGTGCTACTAGTAGGGCTGCTAACTGCAGTACATGAAAAATCACCTTGTCCTGGACTTAGTGAAGATGATGCAATAGATGAAACTTCGGTTCCATGAAAAGCAGTGCTCTGCTGTGCATTCAATGATACCCTTTTAAAATCTAAGGCAGGAGTGGACATTCTGGATAAGGGAGGCAGATGCATAAAGGAGTCCTCCAAAATGCTGTCAAGACTGTCCTGGAAGAAAGGACTGCCCAGATTTCTCATTCCTTTTTGTTCTTGTGTACTTTCTTCAAGAGAGAGCATTTCCTCTTTCCTTTTAAGACTCTTACCTCCTCCATCTGTGCCTATTCGTTTCCAATCAACATTCACTGCCTGAGCTGCTCTCAATTCATTTTCCATTGTTGCCTCTACTTGCTTGTTATTATGTTTGCTTTGAGCTTCTTCCAGAATCTCTGTCTGGGTGCCTACATCTGTGGTAGTCTGGGTGCATCTATCTGACCGAGTAGTCTTAACAGCTTCTTCAGTTCTTTGGTTGATTCTATCACTCTGCTCATTACCTGTAATAGTCTGTTGGGAAAGGTTTCCCAGCAGCTCAGAGGTGTTCTGAAGAAGCTGTGACAGATGCATGGACAGGTTCTGCATGCTTGTCCAAGAAGAAGGTTGATGAAATAAATCTTTATTTGTTTCCTGTTTTCTTGTAGAAACATCTGTGTAGCTTCTCTGATGTCTCCTCTGCCTTTTATACCTTCCTGGAGTAGTTGTTTGTGTTCCCTGCTCACGTGTAATTCCTGGTATTTTTTTGGAAGACTGTTCAGATTCAGATGGATATAACAGCACAATTTCATCAACCTGCATAGTAGAGCTCCCAGGCTGTGCAGAGGGGCTCTCAAATTCAGCAATGTTGTTTTCTGAATTAGTTTTCAACATTTCCCTGGCTAGGTTGCTACACTGTTTGATACTGTCACAGGAGTATGCAGACTGAAACTCTTGCCTGACAGTGTCCCATCCTTGAAGATCTTCAGTACTGCTTAAAGTGCTTGATAGAACTTTTGCTGTAGCATAGGAACTAAGATGAGAATGAAAAGGAGAATTTTGGGAATCTAATCCGTTGTCTACACTGGAACATCTCATAACTTTACCATTTTCCAGGTTAAAAGGAATCTGATTGCAAGAGACATCACTTGCACTTCCAAAACCATACTGTTTCCAACCAATCTTGCGTGATCCATCTATTTGCCATGGGTGAATATATGGGTTGATATCACTTGAACTAAAATGCATTGTATCTTTATGGTCTTGCAAAAATGAATCTGTTTCAGGCTGGTACCCTGCTTCTTCAACTTTCCCTTCGCTGCACTGAGCTACAGAACTACTATTTGAATGCACTTCTGCTTCTGCACCCACAGACCTGTGAGCTGTGTGCAGTAAGGATGAAGGAGATTGAGTAGTAGTACAACCTTCTAAAGCCTGGCTGCTTTGAGTTTTTGCTGCAAAATTTGGTAAATTTGGAGGATTGCAGTTTGCAAGCTTCTGAGTTTGTGTCATTCCTTGCTGAAATCTCAGTTTAGATTTAACCTGTAGGAAGTACTTTGATTCCTGCTTAGAAAATCTTTCAATTCCATTAAGGTCATCATCAGTTGGTGATGGCGGCTCTACACTCATATTTAAATCTTGCAGTGATGTAGATGCAAAATATAATGAAGGTTCTGCCTTAGTTGAAGCTTCCCAAGCATATTCTAGATCAGAGAACACAGGGATAGCTGGAGCTGAGAGTCTGTGACTTTGTAAATAAGGTCTCTGATCACTTTGTTTACAAGTACTTGTATTCTGTGCAGTAGAATAAGGTCTTTTGCTCCTGAACTGCACCAGTTTGGATTCTGGAGGTGGGACACCATGGGTTTGGGGTAAAAACTTTACTGAGGTATTTTCATTAATCATCACAGAAAGATTCAGTTGTTCTGATTTCGGACTGTGAGCCCTCATTATAGCATCTCCCATCATTACACAATCACCTGCATCAGGGCTATCACCACTTGAGCGTGTATTATTTTTCCAAAATAAATTCTCCATTCTACCATCTGTCCTTGTTTTATCTGGCACCTGTTCTCTCTGCTCACCTGCAGCCAAATACTGACAAGTATCTGGGAGACCTGCAAGGTTTCCTTCAAAACCCCAAACTCTGTGATACAGCTGTCTGGGATCAGTGTTTCTGATGTATGTGGGACATGTCAGACCAAATGAATTGGAGGTGTGTTCAGGATCTACATCAACAGTTCCTGGATACAGATTTTCTAACACTGTAACTTCTGACCCCTTCAATTCATTGGCAGAACTTGAGGAGACATCAGTTTGCTTTCCAGTAGGTTCTCTCTTTAATGTTTTTCTCTTCTGTGTCTTTACTGCAAAATGTCTAGCTTTACTATTTGAATGCTCTTCCTCATCTTTGTTAAGTTTTTTTCTCATTGTTCCCTCCTTCACCAGCTTCGCCCTTCCAGTATCCCAAAAAGGCAATAATGGCAATAAAAGTGAATGATCAACTAGTTGCTCTGTGTGTTCTGTGCAAACATCTTGTGGTGGAGCTGTACTCCATCGCTGATCACCTTTTACATTGTTGTAAATTTTTTTATGATTACTTCCATTTACAGATTCTCCATCTACAGCAGATTTTTTACATGGAGTAGTGTGTGTGTCCGACACTGGACAGTGCCTGTTTTCTTTAGCAAGAGAAAGTAAAATACTTCCTGAGGCACAGACTGGCTTATCAAACATGACAGCCTTGTCGGACTGAGTGTCTTGTATTTGCAAAACAGCAACTGGAGAATGTTCCAACATACTAGTGTGTAAACTATTGGATGTGTCAGTCTCAGCATGACGGATATCTGCAGTTAAAGAAGATCCTGTAAATGGTGTTAAGCATGGGTGACTAATGTCTGTAAATGCTTGGGGAAAGTCTTCTACAGAGCACACATCTGCAGAACTGGAGGACACTTGTTCAGTCAAAAAGGTGTCTTGAAGAGAGTTCTCAAGCTGAGTCAATATAAGAGAGCTTGAGTCATTAGTTGTCGAAGTATCAAAAGCACTGCAGTTCTCTGAGCTTTGAAATAGGGTTCCAGTTGGAGTAACTTCTGCAAGGTAGGGTGGAACAGACTTAATTTCTTTACTGCTGGTCTGTCCTTGCCTCTGGAAAGCATGTGAGTCTGGCTTTGGTATAGTGACATTATGATTCTTACAGTGGCCTTCGGAGTACTCAGGGATTTTTATGTCATTGCAATTCTGAAAAGAACCTTGAACTATTTTCTCTCTTTGGTCTATTCCCACAATTTTTTCAGGGAGTTTATCATTCTGAGTACATGTGGCTTCACCCACTGCAGAAGTATTTTTCCTTTCACCTTCTGTTTGAGAAACATCAGAAAGAGTTCCAGATCCACCAAGACCAGCTGATACACCTTCAAAGGTTTTTATTTCTTCAGCAAGAACACCATCGCTTTTACTTTTTTCTTCATTACTAGCAATCAAAACACCTGCAGATGATGCTGAGTGATTCTGGAGACCAGGGAAGTGTTCAAGAGTGCCTAAATTCCTGCTGCAACTTAGAAACTCTTTACTATAATGTGGATTTTCAAATGAAGTTTTGTTCAGGCCTTCTGAAAGGGTTGACATGTAATCACAAACAGCACTGCCCAATTGGTCTGAGCAGCAGTCTTCAGTAGTCCTGTGTCCCAGCTTGTCCCCAGACTCACACTGACACCCAGCTACACCAGGAAACCTTGCATTTTCAGTTTTACTGCTTGTAGTAGCATAACTTGTGCTTAAATTTTTCCCTTTCTCGTGATGCGGTGATGTATTTCCCGAGTACAGTACAGCTAGAGGTGTGGTAATGTGAAAAATTCGTTGTGATGAGATTTCTAGTAAAGAATGCACCTCCCCCACACCAATATTTTCCATCACTTCTTTCTCTGAAGAAGAAAGGAGGTTTGAATTATCTAAGAGCAGTGAATCAGGCACAGGCTCCTTTTCCTCTGGAGTGCTACCTTCTCTAGAATTAAAGCCACCTTTTGATAGTTTTTTAGGCTTTTTGTGTTCTTGAGTGCCTTTAACATCTTCAGAAGAATCAGGTTTTTCCAAGGATAATGAATACCCTTTGTCCCCTTGCTGAAGGACAGTAGTTTGAGGCAGAGGACTACTTGTACCACAAGGAGAGGAAGAGCCAATCTCAGCAGCAGGTTGCCCAGATACGGTACAATCAGGTGCCTGGTTAAATACAAAGGAGTCTTCCTCCTGCTTGTCCTCCATGATCCTAGTTTGCAGAAAGGCTACATCTTTACTTTGTGTTATATCAGACAGATAGTTGTTTTCTCCCACTTCTGCCACCGCAGCAGGCATTCTAGCACAGACCTCACAATCCAGTAATGTTTCACAGTGAGGCAGAACTGCTCCAGTTCTCACATTGCTGTTAGACAGGTTTGTATGTGATTTCAGTGCAATGGAAATATCTTGAACAAGAGGGGAATCATTGCTTACTCCAAGATAGAAAAGATGGTTTACAGGCTGGCATGGAGAGTCAGTAAGTGAACCTTCTAGGCTGTCTGTAGACCTTAGTGTTGCTGGTGGAATTTGTTGCTTGCTGACTTCTTCTTTATTTCTAGAAAAGCTGGTAGAAACACATTGGCTTTCTCTTAAGATTTCATTTAATCTGCTCTCATTATGCATCATGTGGCAGTTGTCTTTGTCACTGGGTATTAGCTCACTCAGGTTTTGTATAGTTACCAGTCCTACCTCTTCTGTGATTTCTACAAGCGTCTGCTTTTTTATGTCTGTTTCAGCCATTTGCACCAGATCTGTCAAATCTATTTTCTCCTCTTCAACTCTGGAGCCTACTGGATCCAATTCACAACTATCAGGTCTTTTCCTAATGATACGTACATTCAAGTTTTCTGAAGTGTCATGATCAGGATCTTGCATGGAGTGACTCATACACATATGTCTGTCCTCTTTAATGTGGAGATCTGTGAATTCTTGTTTAATTCTGAATTGGTCAATGGCAGTACAATTGTCAACTGAATATTTGTATGCATTAATATCTGCATCTGTTGTACCTGTGACAGAGTCTACTGAGCCACCAGCTTCACTCATTTCAATAGGATCATTGTATCTTGAATCATCATCTAACAGTGCATTCTGTTCAGGTTCTGAAGCTGTCAGATATCTTTCATGGACCTTAAACAGATTTAACTTCTCTTTTTCCTCTCTGTCACAACATACCTCATGTGGAGCTGGAGACTCTCCACTAGACAAAACATTTTTATCTGTACCTATGACATCTTGCCTCGTAACAATCAGCCCCATGTTTGTCAGGATAATCTGTTCTTTCCTCCTAATCACTTCATATTGATTAACTTTGTCCTCCTGCGGTGAACAGTTTGATGAATAACGTTCAATTAAATTGCTAGAGTTTACTTTTCCTTCATCTTCGGGTTTTGAAAATATATTTCCTTGCATCATGGTGATCCGTATTGCTGCAGCTATGTCTTCTGCATCATACACATTTCTTACTGTTCTGTTCATCTGTACATGCTCCTCATGAGGATCAAGGAAGCCTAAGGCATTCTCAGTAATATCTGCTGTAGGAGTGGTTTTGGAAGCAACAGAAAACTCTGATGAATAAATATCTATTTCTACATTTGTTCTTTTTTCTTTTTGGTAAAAGCTGCTTGTTTCAAGTTGGCTGCCAGGATGCACAAGTGCTTTGGGTTCCTGAGTGTGTTCTACCCCAGTGCTGGTTACCTGCAGTTCAGCTTCCTCTACCTCCTCATGTGTCTGGCACAGATTTATATAAAACTCATGCTGAACTTCAGTAGATACAATAGATTTCTTTGGATTCTGAGAGAGACTGATGCCTATAAAATCCTCTCCACTCCTGTTTTTAGTTACACTTAGGACTTTGGCTACTGGGTAATTGGGTAAACTTTCAGTCTGTCTGGGTTTAACTTCCAATATATTTTTTTCTAGGTTGATTGCACTATTGATTAATTGTGTTATTTCTTTATCAGTGCTTTCTTTTGTATTCTGATAAGAAACTATGTTTTCTTCTGGATTGGTTTCTGGGTTTTGTAAAAACTTGGTTTCTTTATTTATATACAAACCCTCCTCTTGAGAAATAGTAGCTGATGTACTTGCACTGTATTCAACACTCCGTGACTCTGAGTTTACATCATCTTCAACAAGCAGGATATCCTCTGAGCAATCACTTTCAAAAAAGGTTTCTTCTTCTTCTCTCAATTCAAGTAAAGATTTGTTCTGTGTTTCTGTTTCCAAGCAAATGGTTGCATGAAATTCCACTGAAATGCCAGTCACCTTAGGCACACTGATTTTCTGCCCTATATGTTTCGCAGAACACATTGTGCAAAGGCAGCCACAATGTATGTCAGAACAACTTTCTGTGGCACCAACTTCCACAGTAAGATTTGAAGTAGCATCACAATCTTCTTCAATTACTGTGCCACACTGGCATAGTTTATCATATGCAGTCTCAGATGCACTTTGAAAAACATTAGCTTTTGTTGAAGCCCTGTAACATAAGTTTTGATTGGCTTCTGAAGGAAAATCATTTGTACACTTGCAAACAGCAGCAGGGAAGGACTCGGGGTCTTTCCCATTTATATTCATTGTGATATAACTTAGTTCATTTAACACTAGGTTTTCACATTTGGATGAAAATTCTTTTTCAACTACAGCCTGAGAATTCAAGTCATTGTGTTTGGTGCTTTCACAGCTTTCTTCTCTTATGTTATGAATGCATAATGGAGAATTTTCTGCAGTTTGTTGGGATAAATAACTTGCTTGATTGTCTGCTGGAGCACACTCATGGGAATAGTTTTTTGAAGCAGATTTGCTTTTAAATTCACAATGATTCAGTGAAGATGAGTCTTCATCATTTGCTTCATATTCTTCATTATCTCCAAATGAAGGCACCTCTGGTGCAACCTCTGCCAGACTATCTGTGTTAGTTTCCATACAGATAATTTCTTTCTGACTCATCTCTATTAGTGTTGCTGATTGATCATAACCAGCACCGTGAGCAACAACCAAAGGATTACATGGATAGGTTGTCTTCTGTGAGGGAAAATCTGCCTCCATTGTTATTTCTTCTACAGATATTTGTTCATAATCCGTTGCTTGCATTGTTTCCAAATTGCTCTCTGCAGACCTGAGGAAGCTTACTATAACCCCTGATTCTGCTCCTGGTCCAGCCAACGTCTGAAGCTCATAGCTGTTTACTAGAGAGCAGTTGTGGTTTGTTAAGTCAGTGAGAAGGAAACCCTCATCACAACACGTTGGTGTTTCCTCTCTTGGAAAGTGCTGCTCATCATTTCTATATTGGACTTGGTTTAGTGCAGATGTCTGTGTTGAGGCCATAGTATAAGCAAGTCCTGTAGAAGATACAGTAGCAGGTGCACTGACAGATGCATTTCTGCTGCCTGAATCCATCACAATGTCTTTTGCCATCAAGTTACTGCAGTCACCATCAAGGTAATCTTTTTCAAAAGTTTTGAAGAAATCCTCCTCTAAATTTCCATCTACACAACCATTTCTCTGCTTCAAAGTTTGCCCGGGCAACACAGAAATAAAAGGTGTAGATTTCAGATTGTGGCCTTCTGGCAGCTCTGGGTGAGTTGTAATCAGAGAATCTTCCTCTTTCCCTGATACCAGTGACAAGCAGTTGGTGGTGTAAATGCTTTCCAAACAGCTGAATGTTTTTGTGCATTCAGTTGTAGACCTACAAGTAGATAGTTCATTTAGTTGCTCTTGTTCAGGACAATTCGACGTTGAATGTTCATAATAATCATGTGTTGCTGAAACAAGAACAGAAGAGGAGCTTGGTTCTACTGAGCTAACAAGTGAAGATGTTACATCTGGAGATTCAAAGGAATAATTTTCATGAGAATTTGTCCATCCTTGAAGAATCTTATTTAATGATCCCCTCTCAGAAACTTTGCTTGCAGTTACTGATGTTTCAGGTAAAGGCACTTCTGATGTGTCAGACGAGAAAACTGTGTTCATTTGATTTACACAATGTGATAAACAAGTACTGCTGTGTATCTGCTTAGAGCCAGAGACAAAAGAAACTTCAGCAGCTGACTGCTTTAGATCATCTCTCTTCAGCCAAAATTCTGTTTTGCTCAAAGAGCATGGATGAGTTTCTTGAAATTCCAAATTTCCATGGAAAGAAGGTGCTGTTATTCTGGGGTTGCTTGTGTCAACCTTTGAATCACAAGAAGACCATGCATCAGTACTATGCAAAGGATTTCTACTGCTGCAATACAGTCTTCTATCAAGAGACCTTTCTTGTTCTACAAAGGAGACTTCAGTTCCCACCAGCACCTGCTTGTACACATTAGTGGAAGCAGCTTGTGGTTTAGTGTCCAAATAAAAAGAACTGCTCAGCTTCAGTAACTTTGTCCCTTCTGTAACTCCATTGCAGGTTTTGGCTTCATGCTCTTCCTCAGTTTGTACAGTTTGTAGTTTCCAAAAAATCTCTGCTGGCACTTCATCAGATGAATCAGATTTAGATTCTTCTACTGGATCATCTGCTGGCATCTCCTCTCCATCAGCTAAGCTGTCCAAAGAAAAGCTTCTCTGAGGCTTTCCCAGTCTCCCATAGGATGCAGATGATGTCACCAAAGATGAACTATGGTGATCGGTTCTGTTTTTGTAAAGCTTAGCAGACTCATTAGAGGTCTTTGACATTTTTTTATTTTGCTTTCTGGATTTATTTTCCTTTTCTACCAGAGAGTCTTGTGACATTTGACTGTCATCACTCTCAGAATCTTCTGGATTGGCAAGACATGAATTTCTGTCACTATCTTCGTGTTTCAGTTTCTCTGTGAACACTTTTGCATAAGCACAAGAAAGAGAATCTACAGAATAGGAACTGTCAGTATCAGAAATTTCATTTTCATTGTCCTCTTGCCAGTTCCTCAGCACATCTGCAGCTACTTTGGACACCCCAGCACTTAGCAGCTCAGCACTGTGCCACTTTTTGTCAGCATAAGAGAGTGGTGCCTGTGTGTTTATCTTAGTGAGATTTCCTACAGATGTGGCCATCATCAGAAATTCTGGCCTTTCCACCGATAATTTCTCATGATTTGGCAAGGCTGAGTTTGGCTTTGCCTTCCAGCTCTTGCCCATTTGGTTTAGATGCACTGATGGTGGGTGTCCATACACAGTTGTCTTGTCTTCTATAGCAAGGTTTCCTGGAGAATACTTGTGGTCTTTTCCATTGATACCCATTCTAGTCTTTTTATTGGATACCTGAGTTTTCTTTTGTTCTAGATTGCTATTTGTAGGCTGACTTAAATATCCTAGCATCTTTGCTTTTGTCATTCTTGTCCCTGTAATAAAGAGTTCAGGCTCATCCACTTTCTTAAAAAGATCAGAATAGGAGTCTTTAGAGGTCTGGCTTTGAGATTCAGCTTGTCCTGGGTTGTCATCCAATTTTTCAATTTTTAGATCACTTTTATTGATAAGAGCCATGAGAGCTGAATCATTAGAGCTTTTCTTATTTCCAGATGAAGATGTTTTTTGTTTTTCAGTTAGCTGCCTCTGGACTGAAAAGGAGATCCCTTTTACATCATTAAGGTAATCGTTCCCAGAAATAACTTTACCTCTTCTGTAAAGATATTCTATAGATGACAACCTCCTTGTTGCACTGCCTTCCCAGCATGGCTCAATATTTGGTGAGGTAGATAACTTTGGTACAGTCTCCCTCTTCAACAAACAGCTGTTGAAATAAAGAAGTCCAGCTATTGCTTAGATAATGTATCAAACACTCTCACACTGATAATGTCTTGCAGTTATGACACATGAAGCCACAATCTCAATGCCTTTCAAAAGTCAATTCTAGAAAAGAATAATAATTGTAAAAATTTTCTGTCAGTAAACATACAATCCCCTAGATAACCTGAATTACGTTCTCAAACCAAAAGGAATAGCTTAGTGTGATGTACGATACAGTAAGTTCACTAATACTGTTGTAATTGTGTCAATATATCAAAAGGAGTTCTGGATTACAGTTGTCCACTGAAAACACCTTGAATCTATGTTACTTGTGAAAGGGCAGAGGAATTGGAAGATGTTAACTTACATGGGTACCCAGGGTAGATGTGGTTTACGAAATGAATACTGCCTGTGCTGCAAGGAACTGGAACCCAGTGGTTTGTGCCTCTTCTGCAGCTGGTGGTCCGAGGACTGCACAGCAGTGTCTGAATTTATGACCTGTGCTTGTTTCACACAGTCTTCAATGAGCCAGCAGCTAGCTTCCAGCTGCTCCAGGTTTTGCTTGGTTTCCAATAACTTCTGTTTCTTGACTATGCTTTCCAGCTGGAATTTGACCTTTTTCCTTCTCGTGTTTCTTTCTGTTTTTTTCAAGGAGTATCTTTTCAAGCGTTCCAGCTGCACCAGCCTCTTCTTGCGCTGGAGTAAGGACGAGCAGGGCTCTAGGCTGACGGTGCTCTGCACCTCAGCCTTCACACACCACGTAGGCTCTGTTTGCACTGCAGACTCCTTCTGCTGTTGCTGAAGGGCAGACAGATGTTTGTTCTCATTTATGAGCCACTGCTGGTCTGCAAACAAAACAATGATTGGAACAAAATAAAAACCACAGGGAAGTTGTTGGGTTCTGATTCTTACTTTAACAAGCCTTGAGGGCTGAATTCAATTCAAATACCCTTAGCAAAACAAGCAATGAAAAAAGCACTGGTAAAGTTCTGTGATAAGCAGAGCATCTCTCAAAGGACCAATGCTTTTCAAAGCACTGTTGTCTCACTAGCAGCAACCCTTTTTTGATTGGGCTTACCTTCAGTCTACAGCTCTTTAATAAGCAACCTTTTATTGCTTCTTGAGTAGGTTAGAAACTAAAAGTTACTAAAAGGTCTGAATTTAAGTGATAAATGAGAGCTACCTGCAGCTCTGCACCAATGAACTGCAAGAGTAGAGCACTGGGCTGTGGAAGTTTCCCTAACGTAAGAAGTCACTATTAGTGCATAGCCACAGTGAGTATCACTTGCTGGGTGAATACCCATCTTGTTAAACATACCTCATTAACTATTCCTTCCATAATAACTCTCCTCTCTCTGTTTATGTTGGCAGGCCTACACACAGCAAACGTAGAGAAGTATGAATTCTAACTTGATAGTTACTCCATTAATAAAAGAGGAGTATTTTAGTTATTATTGTAGTTAACATTTAGTTAACTAAATTACTTAACAATCAAACACATTTAGTTATTATTTTTCATTATGTTTTTAATTTCCACATACAAAGCTTTTTAAATCAATGTTCTATTTCCAGACCTGTCCTCTTCAGATAGCAGAATACTTGGCAGATAGAAATTTCCCTGCAACAGAGCCACAAACTCTAAGATACTAATTAATCTTTCCCAACAAACTTGTCTCTCTCAGGAGCAGAAAAAGTGAAGAATTTTGGTGGGTGGCCAAAACTCCCTCCCTAGCTAAGCACGAACAAAGTAAAACCAACAGAACTAGATGGAATAAGTCTACAGAGTCACAAAATAAATACTTTCTGGGGAATTCCTCTGCTTCTCCATAGTATTTGCCTATCCTAAATCCACTTCTGCTACAAAATGTTCTTCTAATCTCTTCATTACAGCTGGCATATTTACAACATGTCAGACTGCATTAAGTTTGGGTTTGACAAGCTTCCAACAACTCACAGAAGTTTTTTCTTCCAGGAAGCAACAGCAAGGTTTGCCAAGTGGGAAGAGTGCCTCTGTAACAGGCACACTTTTCTTGACAACTAACTTGAATCAAAGAATTCATTAGAAGACAAACTAGGGAACACTATACCAAATATCAGTGGTCAAAAACATCTCAAGGTATAAAATGTTTACGAATGAGTTGATAAGCCCATTAAGGGGCAACTCAACACCATCAATACATGTGGGTGGATATATCTGTCTGCATGTAAAGCAGCACCTCTGTGGGGCTAGAAGCCACTGACACAAAAAAGTGGCGCACATATGCTGTGGCCTCACCATCTGACACTACTAATCCATTTTGGCCACTCAAAATCTGATCTAGCCTTCAGTACTCCAGAACTTTCTAGAAATAAATCCTATTTGAACCAAAGTATGGGTTTTGGTTTAAAACCAGTTCAGTAGTGGAGAATGCAATAAAAAATCATATTTAGGGTAAATAAACCCCACATCTTAATTTGCCACACTTCAGTTTCTAACAGTGAACATCTTCACAATTTTCTCTCCATACTATAAAAGGAAGGGAGTGTTGGAAATATTGGTGATATAAAAGCCAGTGAAACTGTCTGAGGCTGACATGTCAGAGTTACTCCATCAGTGGCCAAGGGAGAAGCAACGAATGTCACCTATCTGATTTCTTTAAGCCCTTTGACACAGCGCCCCCAAACATCCTTCTCTCTAAGTTAGAGAGATACAGGTTTGGTGGGTTGACTGATGGATTGGTTGTATCCAGAGGATAGTAGTCAATGGCTTCATGTCCAAATGGAGACTGGTATCAATTGGTGTCCCTCAGAGGTTTGTACTGGGACCAGTTTAATATCAATGATACAGAGAATGAGACTGAGTCATAGAACCATAGAATGATTTAAGTTCTAGGATTTTAACTCTGAACTTAAGTGTCCCACCTACTTCTTGGATAAGTTTTCTCTGTCTTTATTAGCTGTGATCTTATGCCATGGCCCTGTTTTTACTGATGAGTGAAATTCATTAAGCATGTGAAAATGGTCAATATTGTTACAAGTGACAGCATCAATGAGATCATAGAATTACAGAAAGTTAGATATTGGAAATTACCTCAAAAGATCATCCAGTAAAATCCTCCTGCCAGAGCAGGGTCACCTACAGTCACACAGAAGCACATCCCAGTGGGTTTCATATGTCTCCTAAACAGGAGACTTCACAACCTCTTCAGACAGCCTGTTTCAGTGATCTGTCACTCTCAGACTAAAAAAGTTTTTCCTTATGTTGAGGTGGAACCTCCTCTGCTCCAGCTTGCACTCATTGCTGCTTATCCTATCACTGGACACTGCTGAGCCATATCTTTTTTTCCAAGCTAAAGAGACCCAGCTCCCTCAGCCTTTCCTCATCAGGTAAATCCTTGTGATGAGTGATCCTCCACTCCATCATCTTTGTAGCTCTGCACTGGACTCTCTCAAGCAGCTCTGTGTCCTTCTGGAACTGAGGGCCCAGAACTGGACACAAAATTCTAGATGTGGTCTCACCAGGGCAAAGTAGAGGGGAAGGAGACCCTCTCTCGATCTAGCCTTTTCTAATCCACCCCAGGATGCCACTGGCCTTCTTGGCCACAAGGGCACATTGCTGGTCATCCTGATGTCCACCAGTACCCCTAGGTACTACACAAAGGCACTTCCTCACCTGACAAATATTACTGTCTTGGACATGCTACTTGGTTCCTGTTGCCTCCTGTTGTTAGAGAAGTTTTTCTGGACAGCTTATGGTAGGAACTACCACAACCACCTCAGTTTGAATCTCCCAGAACACTTCATTGCAGGTAGCACAGTTATAGCACAGGAAAAGCTTAAAAAACAACAGCAGACTCAGAATACATTGCAACGGGGCAGAGTAACACTACAGCTATGAACAGAGTTGCAAAGAAGCAGGTCAGGGAGCAGCTTGAGAGTCAGGATGCTTAGTGCTTCAAGGGAGTAGCATCCTGGTGCTGTGTCTGACCAGCAGAGCTGATCAAACAGTGCTGCTGATGCATTGCAAAGCAGGCTCCTCTCAATTAAAGTGAATTGACTGCTCTCAAGGGAAAGGTAATTATAAGAAAAACCTTAGTAATAAGCCATAATTAAAGTTCCCTGCTGTTCTGGGTTAGAATGAAGATCTAGATTGATTCTGGGTCAGTGCCTGCAACCCAAGCACACCAACCAGCTATCAGCAAGAATTCAATAGGCAATGAAGCAACTTTGCTAAAAAGAAATGAATGTATTGAACCCACAACCAATGAGAAAAGGAAAAATTCCCAAATAAGTAAAAGAACCAAAAAAAGTAAACCAGAAACTGTACCACAACGCCTTTACACACTGAGAGAAATGGGAGACAGCTAACACATCAGATTTTGGGTTCAGACAAGAGCCCTTGAGAAAAAGAGTGTACACTAACACTAACCAGAGAGGGAATATAGCCATCCCCTCCATCTACATCATGATGCTTGTGGAAAAGTTCCTTTTCTGGTCCTCTTGCAGACTCCAGGTTCCCCTGTACTTCTTAGGCTTGCTTCTAACTCCTCTGTCTTGGGCAGCAGGTTCTATCAAAAATCTTTGAGGCCATCTCCCAGTTTGCAACAAATTTGGGGACAGAGAGACCCAGTTAGGAATTTTCCTCCCTTAATCCATGTGATAAAAAAGGTTCAACACCCAGAATGCTAGTGAAAAAATAGTAACTTTATAAAGAAGGCTTATTAACTAAGAACACTAACAAAACTAAAAGCAATTTCCCTGCCCCCAAACCCGTATACTATGCTAACCCCCCCTCCCAAAACCTGACGAGTAATCCACCAGAGTCTGAAGTTGAATGCCGAGAAAATAGCAGAGTGCTGGAGCACAGACAAAATAAACCAAACAGCTAGACCAGAAGCGATAGAAAAAGCCAGTGGAGTGCCTCTGAAGAGAGCAGCTCAGGCTGGGCACAGTGGAGTCTGGGGACAAAGGGCTCCAACAGGGAAAGAATGGCAGTAACTCCACAGCAGGGAACAGCTCTTGGTTCAGCAGGACAGGGAAGCAGTAGGAGCTGGCAGAGAGGAAGCAGCAATTACAGAAGGGTGCTTGAAGCCAGAAGCTCCAGTGGGGAGAGAGGGGGTAAGCAGAAGACCGTGGTAAACAGTGTGGAGGGGCGAGATGTCTGAAGCGGGGAACCGCAGCAGGCAAAAAGCCAAAACGGCCTGCTCACTTCCTCCTCCACAACTTTGAAATAGCTGCAGGGAAACCAATCCCAAAGCCCAACAGATTTCCCAATTATAAAGTCGGGAAATTATTAGGTTAAAAAATAAAGTAAAAAAAATCCCTAAAAGATTTCCTGCTTCTCCGAAGCCCAAATTCTTCCCTNGATGCAGGAACAGACAGAATCACAGTCTCTATTTGGTTGCCAAAGGTTTAGGAGATCAGTATCTGAGGATCTCTCTCTCTTATCAAAAGCTTCTCTCAGTCTTTCAGTCACAGAGCACACAGAATCTGCCTCAGGCCCATGGGTTTGGTCATGAGGGGGCACATCCCTGGTAAGGACAGAGGCAACATGGCACTGGTTACGTGGGACCATGCCTGTTACGGTAAACAGGTCAGCTCAAGGGCCTTTTCCTCTGTTTCCTGTTTTTTCCTTCTCCCAAGTGGTTACAGCTCTGAGAGAGGGAAAGGGTTAAGAGCTCACCGCCTCTTGGCATCTTCAAAGATCCAGGAACATGTGGGGACAGTGGCTCCTTGCTCTCAGGCTGCTGTCAGGAACCAGGCCCAGCTGGCAGTGGTTACAGCATTTGCTCTCTGCATTTGAGCCCTCAGGAAAAGGGGGCTGTGCCCCGCAGTGGCAAGGCCATGGCTGTTGAGCTGGGCCTGGCTCCTGTCAAGGGGGAACCGCAACACCTGACTTTACAGCCAGGTACTGCCCCCAGTCTAGGGGGCAGTAGTTTCACCACCCCCTGGGGGATGTGGCTAGGCCTTGCCCCCCACGGTGGCAGGGCTGCAACTGGCTCCTGCACCTCACGCTGAGATGGGGGTCTCAGCTCTGATCCCAGCAGAGCTCTGTTTGTCCAGAGACAGAGCCAAAGGGGAAGAAATCAGGAAGTTCATTCCCTTTATAGACTCTGTCCACCAATCACCTGTGGGGTCAAGACACTGCCCCAGGAGTCTGATGGGAGAGCTATCTCTAGCTTCAAAATGAAATGCTCTTTCAGCATAAAAGCACAAAATTAAGCACCTGAAAATTTGGAAAAATTTCAAACTACAACATCTGCATAACTAGGACATAAAGAGGATGAAAGAATACAGCAATGAAAGGTAAGTTGAACAGGGGAAATGGCAGGTACTCACTTTCTTGGATCTGCTGGTTGAGTAGTTCTTGGTCATTTTCTAGCTCCCACTGTGCTTTGATCTGTCCTCTGCGGATCTGCTGCTTTAAACCCTTGACATAGAGCTGCTGCTGTTGAATTTGTTTTCTGTGGAAAGCTTCTTGCTTTTGCAGTTTCTGCTTGTAATGTTCATGCACAGCATCTATTTCTCTGCTGTTGGAAAAGTGGACAATGACTTGAAACCAGAAACTACTTATCAACATTTATAATAAAATCAGTACTCTCACTAAAGACAGACAGACAATATATGAGACAGTTTTTCTCAAGAAGGGTGTGCTATGACAAAACCCTGTGATGGTGAAGTAGCTGTGCATACATGTCACAGCAGTCTACAATCATGTAAAGGTCACAAATGCCAGCTTTCATGGTGAAGAAAACTCCATCACTACAAAGATAATAGCAAAAAAAATTTAAAAAACATTGGAGCTTTTCTATTTTTTGCTGTTGCTCTTCCAAAAATTAAATTGGGGAGGGTAGTTGTTTAGCAGTTATAGGATTTTATAACCCCTGTATTTGATATTAATCATCTAAATACTTCAAAGTGCCTTGCAGAAATGACAAGCATTCTTCTCTGGGTTTGGATTAAAAATTCGCCAACCTAGAAAGAGTTATGGGCATCATTGGGATTACACTGATTGTCTCTCACAGTACCAAGGGAAGAATGTGATCACCCGGTTCTCTGTTGAACGAGACTGTATTAGGTTATTGCTTCACTATTCAGAGCAAATTTATTATAAGAAAAGTTACTAACCAGTGAAAATCTTCCTTACAGGGTAACAATCAAAAGAGTATCTATCCTGAGTACTGGGGACAGTACTGTGCCCCTGAGTTCAAGAAAGATCTTGAGGTGCTGGAGCATGTCTAGAGAAGCAAGGAGGCTGGTGATGGGACCTGAGGGAAAGTCTGATGATGGGAGGCTGAAGAAGCCGGGGTTGTTTAGCTTGGAGGAGACTCAGGGAGGGACTCTCTCCCTCACTACAACTACCTGAAGGGAGGCTGTAGTCAGGTGGGGGTTGGGCTCTTCTCCCAGGTAACTAGCAACAGGAGGAGAAAGCAGGGTCTGAATCTGCCAGGAGATGGTTGTTGGATACTAGAAAGCATTTCCTCATAGAAAGGATGTTTAGACATTGGAATGGAATGTCCAGTCCCTCTCAGGTTGCCTGAGAAGGTTGTGGAGTCTCCTGCTCTGGAGATGTTTAAAACCTGCCTAGACTGTTTTTGTGCGACTGGGTCTAGGTGATCCTGCTCTGGCAGGGGGTTAGGACTAGATGATCTTTTCAGATCCCATCCCATCCCTAACATCCTGTGATTCCATGGTTCTCTGATAACCTGAGAAAACTTAAGATTCAAGTTACGGGTTTTGAAAGTCTCTAGAGAAGGATACTCCACCACCTCTTTGAGCAGCCTGTTTCAGTGTTCTGACAGCTTCAGAAAACTTCAAAAAAGATGTCTTTTCTCATGTTGAGGCAGAACTTCCTATGTTCTATCGTATCCTCATTATTCTTTGTCCCACTATGGGGCACCACTGAAAAGAGGCTTGCTCCTTTTGACACTCACTCCTCAGACATTTATAGACATTAATAAGATCCCCTCTCAGCCTTCTCCAGACTGAACAGCCTCAGTTCCCCCAGCCTTTCTTCATTGCTCTTCTTTCTTGTTCAAATCCCTTAATCATCTTTATAGCTCTCCACTGGACTCCAGTAGATTCCTGCCTCTCTTGAATTGGACACAATATTCCAGGTGTGGTCTCACTGGGGCAGAAGGGGAGGAGAACCTCCCTATACTTACCAGACACACTTCTCTTGATGCAGCACAGGTCACCAGTGGCCCTATTGGCCACATTGTTGTCCCATGGAGAACTTGCTGTTCACTCCAAGGTCTTTCTTCCATGGAGCTGCTATCCAGAAGGATGGACCCTAGTCTGTACTGATGCTTAGTGTTATTCCCCTTGAGATTCAGGATTCTAAACTTTTTCTTAGCAGTTTATATTACTGTGACTCTCACTCACCTGAAGAAAATAGAACTGAGTCTGGTTTTAACACTGGTGCAAAAGCAATGTTGGTGAGACTAACTGAAAGGGAACATCTTCTGCTCAGTTGTCTGGTGTGGAGCAAACTGTTTGAATACAAAATTTTCTGGTGTCAGATATTAAGTTGTTTGTGTCTGTTTGGAAC
The DNA here is from genome assembly GCA_013397515.1 of Upupa epops. Classification (NCBI taxonomy): domain Eukaryota; kingdom Metazoa; phylum Chordata; class Aves; order Bucerotiformes; family Upupidae; genus Upupa; species Upupa epops. The sequence goes on from VZRI01005975.1 coordinate 24,215, forward strand.
CCACAGGAATAAATCATAAGAACAGTCAGCTCCAAGGTCTATTTGCCCTTGGCAAATTTCATCCCCTCAGATAAACTGTAATTGATCTCCAGGAAATGGCAGTAGGATGCCTTGTTCCTCAGTCAGCTGAGGTAGCTTTGAACTTTGCTGCAGCACTGAAATGCTTATATGGCCATTACAGACTTCCAGCTGCTCAGCTATTTGTAGTGCCACCAACTCCTGGCACTACAAACAGACAAACTCAAAGGTTAAAGCTAGACTGGTAAAAGGTAAAGCTAGACTTTTTGATCACTGTATTAAATTGGGAGGACCTCACTTAAGAAAAGCTCCTGTGGTTTTAATGATGGCTGTGAGGGAGACTTTTCCCTAGTTGCAGCTTCCAGGTTATCTTCCCCATTTTCCAAGGGAAATGTCATGGAGCAGCCATGTAACTGGGAGGTTAAAGTGTCAAAGAAAAAATCTCTCTGACTTTGGAGCAGTTCTATCACCTCTGTGTTTTCATGTACTTAGGCTGCAAGGTCTTCTGGGTAGGGACTGCCTCTGGGTGCCTATGCCCCAAACCTAACAGAACCTTCCTTGAGTTAGCCAAATCTTCTTGCTGATATGTTTAATAAACACTGTAAATGTTCAGCCTCTGTGCATACTTTGGTGATGGGGTAGTCTTTAACCTGCATTGTGAACAGATACAAAAATTCTGATCCCTATGAAAGTGGTATGAGAGCTGAAAAATATGAGTCTAAATTCCTTGATGGACAAGAGTTTGACCTTGGCCAAGACACTTAGTCTGAGACACATGTGAAGAAGCAGACTGTATTAATACAAACGGAGTCATGAGGATCCATGCATGTTATCAGCTATTGTAAAATCAAGTATCATAAAATTATAGAATCATAGAATAGTTTTGACTGAAGAGAACTTCAAGATCATCAAGGTCAACCTTTTCTTAGCCCTGTCATCACCTCTAAACCCTGTCCCCTAACACAACATCTACCCATTTCTTAAACACCTCCAGGAATGGTGATGCAATGCCCTCCCTGGGTAGGCTGTTCCAGTGCTTGACAACCCTTTCAGTGGAGAAATTCCTGCTGATGGCCAGCCTGAACATGCTGTGACACAACTTAAGGCCATTTCCCTTTGTCCTATCACTCACCATTAGGGAGAACCAACCAACTCCTACTTCTCTACAACCTTTTTCAAGTAAGTAGTTGTTAGAGAGAAATAAGGCCTCCTCTCAGTGTTCTCTTCTCCAGGCTAAACAGCCCCAGATCCCTCAGCCGTTCCTCATAAGTAATTTCTATTCATCTATCATTAGTAGCACCATGTCTATGAGATTAAGGAAATGGAGTAAGTAATTGCTAATAAAGCTGAAAAGCAGACCATGACAGTAAAAACAGAAAAGAACCCAGAGCCCCATTCAACCTGGCCTTGCCATCCAAGAATGGAACAGGCACAACCTCCCTGGGTTACCTGTTCCAGTGCCTCAGTACCCTCACTGTAAAGAATTTCTTCCTAATATCTAACCCCAAATCTCCCCTCTTCTAACTTAAATCCATTTCCCCTTGTCCAATCACCACAAAATCTTGTAAAAAACCCTTCCCCAGGTTCCTTTTAGGCCTCTTCAGGTACTGGAAGGTCCTTCGTGAAGCCTCATCTTCTCTAGGCTGAACACCCCCAACTCTTGCAGCTTGACCCTAGGAGAGGGGCTCCATCACTCTGATTATGTACTGGTGATGCAACTAGTTAGTAAAATTCTCTCCATGAGTTAAAGTGATAAAATACTGTTGTTGAGGGAATAGACATGAACTACAGTTCTGCTGCTATTTGCCTGTCTCCTAAATTTTAATAATACAAAACAAACACCAGGCAGGGCAGTAAAGAGATCTGAATACATAGATTGAACATAAACCAGCTTTTTATGAAGTTGCTTCTTAAAGGTGGTTTTCTCAAGTGAAACAAAGAGAAAATGAAAATGCATGTGGAGCTGCTTAGATAACACAGGTATAGCAGAAGAAGTTTTTCCTCTGGCAGTGAGACTACTGACTGTGAGAGCAAAATGACTAGCTGTTTTGTGTTTGGGATGCAGAAACTGCTGAAATGGAGAACATGTTGTAAGAGAGCTTCCCTTCTACTATTGAACATGCTGTCACATAAACTCACTTCTGCTCATTTGTGGAAATACTATGACAAACTAAACTAAAAATTGATGTGAAAAAGGTCCAGAAAGAAAATCACCTAATAGACAAATTAAAGAACAATTTGTGTAATACACGTCTGAATGATTACGCTAAAAACTAATATCAATACAAGTGATGTAAGAATTTAGTCACATTCCGTAATAGGTAGATGAGGTCACTAATTTCTTTAATCTAGAACATTTTAAATCAGATATACTATTCAATTTATACTTGAAATAGAGGAATACCTTAAGATAATGAATCAAGCACAGAACAAATTCTAGTACTGTTTGTATTCCTGCTTTCCCACATAAGCAATCTGCACTGGATTTAGCAGAAAAAGAACCTTAGGACAAATGTAAGACAAACAGCTTTGTTTCTGTAGGTATGAAGACATACATAAAACCTTTGTTTCATGGGTTCAGCATACTCTGGCATACAGCACATGAAAAAAAAGCAATCCTGCAGAGCATTCCATACAGCATGCAGATTTCTAAGTGCACCAAATGCAGCAAGAAATGTCAACAGTTACCCCTCTTCCAAGAAAGCCATTAAAACAGCAAGTAAAATCACAACAAAAAAGCACCAACCTTGAACTAAAAATAATCACAGATTACTGAGAACATTTTCGGATGGTACTGGTGCTGCGGTATTGTTTTTCCATTCCATTTTAATCTCCACAAAGCTTGCATGACACACACTAAATTAACCAGCCATAAATCCACCTTCTCCCCAGCTGCTTTTGTCGTCAGTTCTTGGGGATCTTATTGTGCAATTCTCCTCCCCTTTTCCCCAAACACTTGTCCTGCTGATGCAGGAGCTGGCAGCTGCTACAGCATAATGCAGTTTTCAGTAGCTATGGCAGCAATAGCTCTGTGGCAAGGTTGAATGCCTTCTGCAACAAAAACTTAAGGCTCACATAGAGTAACTCACATGAAAATCAGCACCGTTGCTAAAAGCTGAGGATTTGCAAATTTTCCCAAAGAAATACTACTCAAGTTAGAATTGCCATTCTTCTATCTAGTGCTTGAGTCCATTTTACATTTACTATTTTTTCCAGGGAATAAAGAGTTAAGAATAAAGCAGAAATGCTGGCAAGGTTTTTCACAAATTGCAGCCCTGTGAGCAATCACAAGGCAGGGTTACATGCTCATCCACTGATATACATCCATTCCAGCTCCAGCCTCTCCCATGCCCTGTGTTCAACTCAGAGCCCTACCCACAGGGCCTCTGAGTACCACACAGCAGCAGGTAGCATGGGATCATACATCTACTTCTGCCCAGCACAGAGGTTCAAACTTCTTCCTTCTGCTCTCTAAAGCAAAGGGGAGAGCAATGAGGGAGACAAGAAGAACCTCTATTATCACCTCCCCTCTATTATGAACTCCCCCTCGCCCAGCCTCTTGAAGCAGTGACATAGAAATTCAAAGCAAAAAAGTTGTGGGATGGAGAGCAGGAGGCATCAGTCAAAAATCACTACAAATGGACAGCAGAATGAAAAACCATTGGAAATCTTTGGAATTAAGATATCTTTGGAGATGTAGACACAGAGATGCTACATATTAATCGCTGTCTTCATCACACCAATCCTTTCTTTTTCAGACAGGCTCTGCCATGAAAATTATACATTAAACACTGTTGAGTATCAGCAGCTGTTAAAAAAGAAAACACCCCCACCCAAAAAAAAAAATAAAATTCAGTCCTCCAAAATGGTCTCCACCCAGCAGAAGAACATCATGCATCCAGTCAAAATGGATGTGGGAACCCAGACAGAGCTCCCACAGAAGGATGTGGCTGTGCAGGTGACAGGCTGCAGGGAATGCCACAGCCTCTCACTGATCTCAGGGGGCAGCTCTGAGGATGGCTGTGTGCAGTGTGAGCAGGTAGATGATCTGCTTTACAGAGTGCCACATCTGCAATATGAGGTTATAAGGCTGCAAGCCAAAGCAGAAGAGTGCAGGAGCATTAGGGACGCTGAAATGGAGATAGAAAGGTGGAACCAGGCTATGTGCTCTGTACAATAGACAAATGATACCCAGAATCAAGGGTCCCCTCTGTCCTGCATGTCTCAGGAAGAAGACAGAAGCCTAAGTAAAACGGGTGAGTGGAAGCAAGTCGCAGAAGGTACCTGTGAGAAATACATGAGTCCCTCCTGGAAGACAGTCTAATAGAGATATAGATGAGAGGCAACTTATTCCAGAAGTCTTTTCACAATCATGTAGGTGTTCCAGCAAAATTACAACCTCCTCCACAAAGAGGAAGAAAATGGTAATAGTTACTAGGGACTTGATCCTGAGGGGAAATGAGGGCCCAATATGCAGAGTTGACCCTCATCATAGAGAAGTCTGCAGTCTACTTGGAGCCTGAGTCAGGGATATCACTAGGACACTGCCTAATCTGATGAACTCAACTGACTATTACCCTGATCTTCCAGACAGGTGTGCAGGAAGCTGCGCTCCATAGCCTAAGGGGAATGAAAGCCTTGGGACAGCTGGTGAAAGAGTCTGGATTCCAAATTTTTTTCTCTTCTTTTGTTCCATTTTCAGGTGAGGAAAATCCCATGGGCTGAGATAGAAGGATTCAGTCCATAAATGCCTGGCTACAGTACTGATGCTACAGGCAGGGCTTAGGGTTCTTTGATAATGGTTCGTTTTATAAGACACCAGACCTGGCAGTGATGTATGGGAAAGGTTTACCTTAGAAGGGCAGAAGAGTTCTGGGGCAGGAATTAGCAGGGCTCATTCAAATGGCTTTAAACTTGACTTGAAGGGGAGAGGAGTTGTTTCTGGGAGCACACTAGCAGGACAGTGTTCCAGTATTCCTTACTGGGGGGGACACAGAACACTGCAACCAGTGATGAGGAAAAGGCTGAGATACTTAATGCTGTCTTTGCCTCTGTCTTTAATGGACAGACCGAATGCTCTCAGGATATTCAGTCTTCCTGCTGTTTGAAAAATAAGAGAAAAGCACAATGTCATTACGAGATGTCATTTTCTATCCAGGGGTGGATGAAGAGAGAGTTGAGAGTTTGTGGGTGCGGATCAAGGGGCAGGCTGGCATGGGTGAGACTGTCGTGGGTGTCTGTTACAGGCCACTAGATCAGAATGAGGAAGTCAATGAGGTCTTCTACAGGCAGCTGACAGCAGCCTCACAGCTACAGGCCCTGGTTCTCATGCGGTATTTTAACTACCCAGATATTTGCTGGAAGACCTACTCAGCCAGCCGTCCCCAGTCCAGGAGATTCCTCCAGGTTATTGCTGACAATTTCCTGATGCAAATGGTGGAGGAGCCCACTAGGAGAGGAGCGCTGCTGGATCTTGTACTCACCAACAAGGAGGGTCTGGTTGAAGCAGTGAAGGCTGAGGGCAGCCTTGGTTGCAGTGACCATAAGATGGTGGAGTTCAGGCTCTTGTGTGGTAGGAACAGAATACCTAGCAGAATCACAACCCTGGACTTGAGGAGGGCCAACTTTGGCCGTTTCAAGGAATTGCTAGGGGAAATCTTATGGGACAGAGTACTGGCAGGTAAAAGGGCTCAAAATAGTTGGTCTGCATTCAAAGACCACTTCTTTGAACCACAGAACAAGAGCATTCCAACAAGGCAGAAGGCTGAGGGAGCTGGGTCTCTTTAGCTTAGAAGAGGAGGAGGCTGAGGGGTGACCTCATTCATGTCTATAAATATGTGAGGGGTGGGGGTCAGGAGGATGGAGCCAGGCTCTTCTCAAGGTCATCTGGTGATAGGACAAGAGGCAATGGGTGCCAGCTGGAACAGAGGAGATTCCATATAAAGATCAGAAGAAACTTCTTCACAGAGAGGGTAATGGAGCGTTGGTACAGGCTGCCCAGGGGGGTTGTGGAGTCTCCTTCTCTGGAGACGTTCCAGACCTGCCTGGCTGTGTTCCTGTGTGACTTGGTCTGGGTGATCCTGCTGTGGCAGGGGGACTGGACTAGATGATCTTTCAAGGTCCCTTCTGATCCCTAATGTTTCTATCATTGTATGAGATGGAGGGCGCAATGAGGACTTGAACTAAAGGGAATTTATGAACAAACTAATACGATTTCCACAATAAGTTCACAAGAATCCTGAACTCCTAATAATTCCTTTGGCTAAATCATATCTAGACAAGTCTGTTCTGTGCACATTATTAAGAATATTATAAAACTTATAGATGAGCTTGTCAGTCAAAATTGCTGTAATGCAGATGTACAAATCTAACTAAGGCTGACAGTTTCATCATGTCACTTTCTGGATTGGCCATCTATATTCATTCAGCATTAATATACTGCTTTTCAGGATTGTTGCTTGGATATCATAATACTGGATATTAGTTCGTTGGTCAATGCATTTTTTCAGACATTTTCATTTGATCTCTTGAAAACATTCTGGGACCTAGCCTATATACAACTTTCTTTCATCTGAACCAAGTCCTGGTTTCAAACATAAAAACAAACAAGTTTGTTTCAGACTTACTTGTCAAGTGAAGAAAGGCTATAGTGAGGAAAATGGGTGCAACTTCCATCCAAGTTGAGCCAGCCCAAAGTTTCAGAAGTCAGAAGGGATGGAGCTTCATTATTCTACAAAAGATGATACATGAGAGCAGGAATAAAAATATCACATCATCTCAGGAATATTAATTTGTATTAATACTGCTTTTGCTAAATACCGTGTGTAGTAAAGAAGAATGAAAATACATGGAAGTTAAGCCCCTTATCTCAATTACAGAAGTGAGTACTAAAGTACAGTTGAGCTGAAAGCATAGTAAGATATACTATATGAAAATCTGTTTTCAAAGGCAGATTCTTGCCAATTTCCGATGATAATATTATGTCCTAAGCTAGAAAATTCACATTCTCTAAGATATATGCCTTCCAGTTATATATACCAGTCATTTTAAGAATTACCAAATTTTAAAAAAAACATTATTGAACTAGCAGACCTGTAGTTTCTGAGACCAAGAAATATTTTTTCTATTTCTTATGTAACAATTAAGTGGTTTCAGAATCAATGGTACTCAAGCACCTAATCCCATGAATTCTCTGTTACTATTTGTATACCTCATGTAGGATGGTGAAACAGAGAAAGCAGATAATTCAGAAAATTATAAAAAGTGGGAAAATTAACTGTCCTTTCCATTGCAGCGTTCTGCCTTTCTGCTTCAGTCCTACTGTAGTTATGACTAGAAATAGTAACCACTAAATTATTCAAAGGAATTGCTCCATGCTTTGCTAAGCACATCTGCCAGAAGTGTTAGTGTCCTCCCACAAAACATTTACTGTCATTACAGACAATTATATGGAAAAAATTAAATAAGTGAATACAATGATGAGAAAACCCATTACCTAAGTCAGGCTTGCTTTTAAGAGGGAAAATCAATGAAGAATAAGGAGAGAAAAGAACAGTTCAAGAACTTACTGTTCTTCTTTGTCTTAACATTGCAGCTTCTTCAGGATGGTTGAACCTAAACTTATGAGACTTGCCAAGGACAAGAACAGCCCCTGTGAAAGGAAGTTAAGTATCTACATCATGCACTGGACAGTTGGTCCCTAGGATGTTAGCAGTTTCTTTCACACCAGTATACAGGGTTCAGCATATACAAATTACTAGAGAACAGTACCTATAAAGGAAACTTCTGACCATGACAGAGAGGACAACTATTGTTAAAATTTGCCACTGTGGAACAACGGAGTTACCGTTCTGTATCTAAGCATTTAAGCTTGGAGATCTCTGCAAACTCAATGCTATTAAAGACAATCATGACTTCATATCAATATGAAGAATAACCAAACCACTGCTGGGAACTTGTTTTTAAGAATTCATATCACTGCAAGTTCCCAGAAGCTGGATTTCTTTTTCTTTTTTAACTTAAATAACCTGAAAATATGGAGGTTAGTCTGGATGAAATGCTGAGGGGCATGATCTAGATGTTAGATGTTAGGTTTACTTGGTTGTTTTGAGGTTGGACTGCATGATCTTTAAGGTCTTTTCCAGCCTCATCATTACTGTGATACTGTGATACTGTGAAGCTTAATCCATTTCGGCTTAAGATCATTCAGCCAAACCCACTGCTCAGTGGCCAG
>VZRI01005977.1:0-40946 GCA_013397515.1 Upupa epops
CATTAGCAGCTGGTCAAAGGGTTTGTACTTCAGTGAGGACCTTTTCCCTCTCCTTTATCCCCAAGAATTGTGGAGGGGTTTATTTTCAACCTCTTTGTGTCTGGGTATGAGGAAGACAGGGAAGGTGATTGGACTGTTTCCCTTTTTATCCCACAGCTCCCCTGTGAGGGAAGAACAAAGTAGCAACCTTTGGTAAACAAAACCTCTGGGAAGTCCACAGCAAAATTGCCTGACTGTATCCTTTTCCTGACATGTTTCTGGAGGAGCTCTTCAGAACCAGAATTAGTGAGGCTGGAAAAGACCTCTGAGCCTGTCCAGCCCAGCCTAGGACCTAACATCACTACATCAACCAGACCAGGTGTTGCAGTTTGAAAATTATCAATTTTCAAGTGTCAATTTTGGTGTTTTTATGCCAAAAGAGCATTTTATTTTGAAGCTAGCTTTCCCAGCAGTCAGTCAGTGTTCTGACACTACAGATGATTTGTGGACAGAGCCTATAAAAGGGAATGTACTGCCTGTTTTCTGCCTTCTTCTCCAGTACATCTTGTAAGTCAGAGGGCTCCTCTGCAAGAGAGCTTCCCCTGCTGCTCCTGCCCCAGGGCAGGGGGGGTGAGCAATGGCTCTCGGCATACCTGCCACCAAAGGGTGGAAAACAGAAGAAGCTTAAACCTGGCTTCAGCTCTGCCGTAGGGAAAACTACTGCATCTTTTGCCTGAGAGCTCAAATGCAGAAAGCCAGCGCCATGTCCCAGTTCCTGGCAGTGGCCCAAACAGAGAGGTCACTCCTACACACACACACCCTTCTCAGATGGATCACCTTTAAAGATTCAAGACAACATTGTGCTCTTAACCCTCTCCCTTCCTTGGAGCCTTAACCACAGGGGAGAAGAAATGAGAGGAGAAGGCCCTGTAGCGGGCCCTGAAGAGATCCTGTCTGCCACAACAGGTATAGCCCCATGTGACCAGCACCATGTTGCCTTTGTCTCCACCATACTGGCAAAGATCCCATATACTGTGCTACTAAGAGACCGAGCAAAGCCTTTGATAAGACAGAGAGATCATAAGTACCGATCTCCTGAGCCTTTGGCAAACAGAAAGAGACTGGGTATCTGTTGTGTTTCTATCTAAGTTGCTGTTACAGCCTGAAGATCAGTGAAGATCTGCTGGCCTTAGTCCCACTATGAAAGACTCCTGAGACAAGAGGAGTCAGAAGCATGGCTGCAACATCAGAGGGGGACTGCAAGAGGACTGGAAAAGGAACTTCTCCACAAACATCATGACGTAAGAGGGCCTTGGGAGCCCTACTGAGTTCTATGGATGGAGGGAGTGGCTGAATTCTCCCTCTGGTTACACTGTTAGTGTACACTGTCTTTACCAAGGGCTCTCATTTGAAGCCAAAACCCAATGTGTTAGCTGTCTCCCTTTCCTCTCTGAGTGTGTTTAAAGGCACTGAAATACAGTTTCTGTTTTATCTTTTTGATTCTTTCACTTATTTTCTTATTGTTGATGAGTTCAATAAATTCTTTTCTTTTTGGTGAAGTTACATCGTTGTGTGTTGAACTCTCAAAGAGAGCTGGTTGGTGTGCTTGAATTGCAGGCTCCAACCCAAACTGATTTAGACCATCTTCTAACCCATTACACCAGGGCACTAAGTGTCACAGCCAGTCTGTCCTTAAACACCTCTCTGACTCAATTTGTCTGGCTCAGAGGTGGGGGTTGGCCAGAGAATCTCCAAAACTGGAAATCACAGGTTCCTGGATGTTTCACAGAGAACCAGATGACACAAATTTGCTCTTCAAAACTATTCTGAGCAGTTTCCATGAGTAAGTCCTCTCTGACCATGGTGGTTTTGATGAGATGAGGTGCAGAGGAGTTGTGAGAGGCACCTTCTATCTTTCTTGTTGAGTAAGTCGGGAGATGTGTTCTCACAGCTGGTGGCTGAACATGTCATGAAACCAAAAGTGATTTCAAACTCTGTGCAAGAGGCAGGAGGAGAAATAGAGAACAAATGTTCCCCCAAAACCACATAGTACGGCCGTGTTTCCGTTTTGAGGAGCGAGAGCTGCTGTGTGCATGTCTGTGGTGGGGACCAGCCTGTGTGGTGAGGCAGAGGTGCCTGCTGAGGGAGAGAGAGTTTGGCCTGCTGTGGTGGGTCTTAGCTACTGTTCTGGCAGAACAGCAGTTCCAGAGGGAGTGGTGGGAAAGTCAATGTTTCGGCAACACCTGAAGATCACTTCTCCACCTGCACAGGCAGAATTTGCCAGTGGGAGGTGCTAGCAGGAAGGTTCCAGGTCCTGTAGGACCTGCCAGGTTAGAGATGTGCAGGCTGGTGGGACACGTTCCCTGTTAAATCTCCTCCACAAGCAGGGTGCTCAGATAGCAGACTCCAGCAGGCAGACTGGCACTCTCTCTTCCATATTTTTTTTGCTTAAATGGAGCAAAAGAAAGAAAAAAGTAAGTGTTCCATTGTTTATCCTGTTAACTTGTGTTTGGTCACTCCACAGGCTGCAGGGCAGCTGCTTCCACAACCACTCCTGGCCCTGCCAGAACATCACCACAGGCATCCTGCACCCCAACCAACCACCATGTGGAGTGGGCAATGAAGCCTCAGGCTTTGTTTCCCACTGCTTCAAACTGAACTTGGTTGAAAGCTATTCCATATTTTAAAACTGATGGAGCTATACAGTGGACTGTTGGCCATCCTCATGTTGCCTGGTTCAGTCTTTGGTCAAGGTTCTTGTCTTCCTGGACAGTGTGTGCAGTGTTTGAGGTTTGGCAGAGGTAAAGAGAGGTCAAGCTTGCTCTTTATTTTTATACCACAGGCCTTATAGTCCTTGCACTCTGAATTTTTATGAAAGGAGAGAGTTTTGTGCAGAAGCTGCTTTTAAAAAAAGGCATCGTGGCCAAGCACCCAGCTCTCACCCAGCAGCACTACTCGCTCGGTTACGGCTGCATTCAGTGCTCACCTGAGCCTGAGTTCATTGGGAATTTGTGGGGCAAGCCAAACACATTTTGAGGTTGTGAGACCCATCCTACCATCACTTCAGGTAGCAGGTAAATGGAGCAGACTGCATGTTTACAAAAGAGAAAGTGGTGTTGGTGGGCGGGGGTGGACTAGTGATGTCCAGAGAGAGAGGAAGTACTTGAAGGGAAGTTATAGACAGGTTGGAGACAGGCTCTTTTCTCAGGCAACCAGTGATAGGATGAGAGGGAATGGACAGAAGCTGCACCAGGGGAGGGTTAGGAAGCCCTTCCTCACATAAAGGGTGATCAGACCCTGGACTGAACTGGCCAGGGAGGTGGTGGAATTCCCATCCCTGGAGGTATTTAAGGACAGACTGGACGTGGCACTTAGTGCCCTGGTCTAGCTGATGTGGTGATGTTAGGTCATGGACTGGGCCGGATAAGATCAGAGGTCTTTTCCAGCGTCAGTAATTCTGTGATCCAACGATTCCTCACGAAACTGTTGTCCAGGTTGCGGGTCCCTTCTTGAACCGACGTTCTCCCCAAGCGGGGAGCGCCCAGAGCAGGTCCTGCTCAGCACCCCCCGGGCAGAGCATTCGCAGGAAACATCCCCCTGCCCCCGCCCCCCGGGCAGGGCAGCGCATCCCGGCGCTCAGCATCCCCGAGCACCAGCCCCGGCTCCCCCGGGGTGGGGCTGCGCTTTCGGCCGCCCCCGCCCCGCACCCCCCGGCGCGGGGGGAGCGGNACCCCCGCCCCGCCCCTGTACCAGCGGTGCTGGGGCTCGGGACGGTGCCGGGTCCGGATCCCACTTGGCGTTCATCGCTGCTCTGCTCGTTGCAGCCACTCCGCGGAGCCCCGAGGGGACGGGAGCGGCCCCGGTGCTGCTCAGCCCCGCTGGGCTCGGGCACTGCTTGCTCCACGCACTGGTTCGCACTGGGATTTGTGTGGGAAAGCCTGAAGCGCTGCGGGAACACCGATGCGGGTGGTCCCCGAGCGTGGAGGGGCTCAGTGCCGGGGACGCGGGGGGTCGGGGCTGTGCCAGGAGCTGTGCTTGGCAGTCGCGTTTCTTTGGCTGGTGTGCACATGCACCGCACTGCCAAGGCTCGTTGAGAAGCTTCCGGGGGCCTGAAATCACTGGTCATTTTTGAATCAGTCATTAGCCATCTTTATACAAAATCCCTTTGGGTTGCGAGGTGTGTGTCAGAGGGACGAGGCTTTTTTAGATGATTGGTGAAGTAGGCTGAGGGGAGACCTCGCTGTCTGCAGCTGCCTGACAGGAGGGTGTCGAGGTGGGGAACGAGTAGCAGGACAAGACGAAACGGCCTTAAGCTGCACCACGAGAAGTTTAGGTTGGACATTAGGAAAAACTTCTCCATGGAAAGGGCCATCAGGCCTTAGAACAGGCTGCCCAGGTGGGGGTTGAATAGCTGTCCCTGGGCATGTTCACAGTCGTGGAGATCTGGAGCTCAGGGACAGGGTTTAGCTGTGGCCTTGGGACAGTTGGGTTAGTGGTTGATGATCTTGAAGGTTTTTTCCCACCAGAGAGTGAAACTGATGAAGCCAGGCTGAACGTGATGGCTCCGTCCCCTTGAGGATTGTGGACACTTTTTTAAGGTGTTGCTAGCAGACCTTATGCTGCTCACTTTAAAATCCTGTATTTAATTTATGCTCTGAGTTATATTTTATGCAATCTACCTTGAAAACACCGAAACTTCAGTTGTGGGGTGTCAGAAATCATCCCCTTGTTTGAGCCTGACTTCCAGTTGACTGCTGGGACACCCTGGTGCTGAGTGTCACTGGGGCCCTTGGCTTGCTATTGGAGGTGCACATGGCTGGCACTGTAGAGATGGGCTTTTCGAGTTCAGGTTTGCAGGCGCCCGGACCAAATCCTGGTTTTGATTATGCTGCACAGTGGGAGGAGCACTTACGGACTTCCAGATGTTGGGGCTGGTTCCCCAGCAGCACAGTGGTTCTGCAGTCTGCTGTAGTGGGGGTAGACAGCTCTGGGAGGCTTGAAGAACTCACTGTCTTCTTCGTATGTTTTGGGTTCCCTGCAAAAGGCAAATATGTGTAAAATACCTTTTGCTGAGGACTGGTTCCGAGATGCCAAGCTGTTACCTTCAGGGTTAACCCTTTCCTAGCCACATCAGCTAAGAATGAACGGAATTACCCATTGTGTCTGGGTGAACAGTCAGATGTTCCTTGGCAGACATAGCCCAGGTTGGGGCTGGTGCCTATAGCTTGGGTGTTCTGTGCTGGGCAGTGATTGCAGCCTTTGCATCCAGAGTGCTGGGACTGGCAGGACTGTATTTTCCAGGGAAGCTCCACTGGTCCATGTGCCTTGCAGCACAGTCGCCATGATAAGGCTGTTGTTAAAAAGACCTGAAAGTTCTGGTTGATCTTGTACTTTTTTGGTACCAGAAGTGAATGGTCTCACAGATGACCCTGGTGCATTGGGTGTGGTGCACTGGTTCTTACTGCGTCTTGCTCTGGGTGTATCAGCACCTTTTATTCCAGTTATACTACTCTTGGCTTGTGTTGGGGTGTCCTGACGCTTGTCACAGCTGCGGTCACTGTGGCAGGCAAGTAACTGGCTGTTGCAAAGTAGGGTGAGTGCAAAGTGTGAAGAACCCAGCGTAAAGGTGTGAAGAATTAGGATTTCTGGTACTGCTGCTGAATCTGCTCCATGGTACCAACATCAGGGGTCCTTGTCGTGCTCATAAGTGTGATGGGAATCCAGGGCCTGTTTGACCTGAATGGTCTTAAAGGGCAGAATTGTTGTGCTGCTCTCTCCTGTTTTCAGGTAATGCTGCTCCTTCTTTTGTGCACTTTCCCTCTTTTATTTGCTCAGTTTTATTCATTTTGAGGAACTTTGGTGCCATGGAAGAAAGGAAGTGGAAATGGAGGTTGTGGGTGTAGTAGATGGTTGGTGGGGGTAGTGGCTGCAGTTGGCACATGCAACACATCTGACATGAATTCCCACTTCCTGAGCAGGGAGAGAAGTGGTGCTGGCAGGTGTTAATGGTGGGTGCCCCATCCTTCAGCTTGTTTCCATTAGCAAAGGCAGTTCACCAGATCAGGGAGTGAGATGGATCAGCATCATCCTGCAGGTAAATAATTTATGGTATTCTGAAACTTGGTTGTGAAATTCTTTGTCTCTTTTAATAGAAGAGGCTTGTTTGCAAGTTGCTGAGTGCGCTTTTGCTGCCGCTGCCTAGGGAAGCTGCACAAGAAAGGGGGGTGAGGATTTCTTCGCCTCCTGTGTGGCTGTGGCAGCACCATTATTGTACTGGATGTTTTTAAGGTGGTGCTGGGGCAGTCAGTATCCCTAGGTAGCTGCTGAGTTGATGCTAGACCTGATGTTAAGATGTTATTTCCACATCTCCATTAGTCTGGTGAAGTGCTGCTGCCTGCTGCCCTCATCCTTCACATCAAGTGCTGTGACACTGTTTAGAAAAGAGCTGTGGGGGGTCTTGCTCCTCATTTCCCTTCCATACTTAAACAAGTTAAGAGCCTGGAATTGAGCTGCTGCTCCACGAGTCATTGGCAGCGGTTTCTTTCCATCTCGATTCGGCCAAGCACCGGCAGTTGCAGTGTCCAAAAGCCTCGTGCTGGCTGGCTGGCTCTCAAGTGGAAGGCTGGAACTAGCTGATCTCTACAGTCTTTTCCAACCTAAACCACTCTGTGATTCTCTGGGCTCTCTGGCCTCACAAAGGGGGTTTCTCTTGTTGGGGCCTCAGCAGTTCCTCCCTGAAAGAACAGATTCCATTTGTTTCCAGCATGTGGTTTGTGTGGAATGTTCTTTGCAGCTGGTGAAGTCTTTGTTCTTGCTGTAGTTGTCTGGTTTTTTGGGGTAGGTAGGGAACTGCTGGTGGGGTTTTGTGACTCCAGCGGCATGTCATAGTGTCTCCAGAAGAGTAATGTGTATGGCGTAAAGCGTGGCAGAGAGCTCTGCTGTAGTGGTGCCCTGGGTGACCACAGCAGAGCTTTGAGCTGTAGGACCACATTGTGGAGCTGTTCTTGTTCCATGGCCTTGTGTCAACTGGACTATTGGACTTCCATTTCTTTAGTGTTTTCTTTGGTTGAGGCAATGGCAGCAGCCTGGTGAAATGAAAGAGGAAAGTCCTCAGTCCAGTTTGGTGGTTGAGGAGTTTATTTGTGGTGGAGTATCTACTATCTGTGGTCTGGAGCTGGTGCGAGGCTCACATTTGAGATAAGCTACAGCTTGCCCAGGGCAGACATGTTGGGGACACGTAGGATGTTGGCAGCCTTCTGTTCATGTAATCGTGCAGTGTTAAACAGCTAGTTTGTGTTTGTATCGGACCTGTGAACCTCAAAGGTGCACTCCAGCACGTATCTTCCATTAACATCCAGCACCATGTCCTTTACCTGCCTGAGCCAGGAGCATCCTTTGTCAGCAATTTTTCTTTGTTTTGAGGAGTCCAATGAGCTGTCCCAAGGACAGTGGAGTGACCCCGAGCTCGACCTGGTGGCTGGAGCCTAAGCAGAAGGCTCTGTCAGAAATGCACGACTTGCACATTCTCTGGCTGCTCAGCTCCCTCCTCTGCAGCTCGACAAAGGGCCAAAGTCTTCTCCTCAACTATTCTAGGAACTTCATCTGAGACTGGCTCTGGGGATTAAATTGGTGCAGAAATGAGGGAAAGGAGATAAGGGAAGAGAAAGCTCTGGGTGGATGGAGGCAGAGAAGGGCAGAAGATGGTTTAGAAAGAAGTGAAACACGTTGGAGAAGATGGGGGAGAAGAGAAAAGACTTTGTGGGGAAAGACAGGCTGAAGAAGACGATAAAACGAAGGAAAGAAACAAAGAGAACCGCTAGAAAGATTCGTCAGGTTGGTAAATAACTAATGCTAACTGGTGCAAATAAGTTCTTAACGTCACCAAGGAGGTAGGAAGAGATTTGAATGCAGAGTTTTTGCTGTTGTCTGTCACTCAATTCTGTTGATTCTGTCACTCAACTAACATTTTGTTTTCAATTACTGGGAAGTGAGTCAGCCTAAGCAGCTCCAAACGCCCTAGGTTCATAGAAGCCACATTAACTCCCTCTCCCCACCCCCTGCTTACAAAGTTAGAGAGTCTGGGGAGGGGGAGAGTGGACAGAATAAAGTAGAATGTGGAAGATGGAGCTGAGCATTGGCTTTGGGCTTTGGGGGAGGTTTAATGTTGTGGTTTGTGTGCGGCAGCTCTGCAGTGCGTACATACATCACTTCCAGCAGTCAAAACATGTGTGTGACTTCAATGGCACAAGGTCAGAGGCTGTGATTCTTACACAAATAGCACAGACCTTATGAGGAGCAGCTGAGGGAACTGGGGTTATTTAGTCTACAGAAGCGGAGGCTGCAAGGAGACCTTGTTGTTGTCTCTTAACTACCTAAAAGGAGGTTGTATTGGGGCTGATGCTGGTCAATTCTCCCAAATTACTAATGGTAGGATGAGAGGAAATGGTCTCAAGTTGCATCAGGGAAGGTTTTGATTGGACCTTCGGAAGAAGTTCTTTACTGGAAGATTGGTTGGGCACTGGCACAGGCTGCCCAGGGAAGTGATGGAGTCTCCATCCATGGAGGTGTTTAAAAAATGAGTAGATAGAGCACTTGAGTCTATGGTCTAGGGGTTAGGGAGGTGTTGGGATGAAGGCTGGTTGTGGTTATTCTTTCCAGCCATAATGATTCTATGATTCTATGTCTGTGTTTGGTGTTGCCTGCATTTCACAGAACTCGGTCATTCATTTCTGCATCCAGGTTATATTTGCTTTCTGCTTTGTACCGGTTGTGGGGTCTTATATTGGCAAAAAACTTTACCACTGGTTGTATTGGTAAATGAAAACAGACTATTTAAATACTTTTTTAGGAAGGGACTTGTCATCTCTTGCACCTTGCACACAGGCAGAACCTTTATGGTGCTTGTTTTGGTCTGAGATTTTACACAGGGCTTTACAAATACAGAGTCCTGTTGGGGCACTGGGCGTGGTGTTGCAGAGTCTCTTCTCTTCCTCCTCTTCTCCAGCTTCTTGTGCAGCAGGAATGAATGTCCAGCCTCTTTGCCTCTTATTTTCATCTGGATCTCAAATACTGTGTGACAGGGAATACAGCGTGTTGTGTTCCTACTGCTGATGCACTTTAAGCAAATATTCTTTGCCCTTTGGTCAAATTTTTAATTATTTTGATAAGAACACACTGGGTGGAGACCGCTGGGTTTGTACTGTCTAGGCAGCAGTGAGAACCATGGCCCTGTCATCAGGATCCCAAGTGGATCTGGGGAGATGGAGATGTATCCCTCCTTCCAAGAGGAGCCTTCTGCAAAATGAGGTTTTATCTTTGCAGACTCATGAAAAGAAAACAGAAAAAAGACCCAACCCAGTATTAGGTTTTACTAATTCATTATTAATTAACTAATTAGCTACTAGCTGTTGTCCTGCTGTGTGTGGTTGGTGTTGTGTGTGTGGTCACCAGTTGGGAAGGCTGGTGACGGTGGAGTGAGTTTCTTGATTCCCCACTTGTGAATTTACATTGGGTGGAGGAACTATGAGGCACTTCTACTACAGCCTCTTGAAACAGGCTTTTCTGCTCTGAGAGTAATGTTGGCTGACGTAAAGCAAACATGATTCTGGGATGCTCTGACATGCTGACCTACATTAAGTGATGTAGATATAATGACATTTAATGAATGCAGTGGAGTTGGATACAGCTGAGGAGCAGGAAGAAAAAAGGCTTCCTGTTTAAGAGCTGCTAGTACTACTGAAATGCTCCCTGTGAACTGGAATGACTAGATACCTTATGGGTGTCCAGTCCTGTCCTCCCCACTCCAGTTCCTCTCATTTCCAAAAAAAGTGGGTCATTAAAGCAGAGTTTTGTGCTGTGCATGACTTCGGGGAATCCTGAAGAGCTGCAGGTGATTACCTGCAGTTTTGCCAGGACACCTGGAAAATGCTTTTGCATTTCCTGTTGGTATTGAGGTGAATTCCTCTTGTCTTTCTCTCACTCTGGTCCCTTTTTTACTTTGCTCTGTGACTAGAATTAATGCAGGAAGGGACCAGTACAAGGTTTATTGGTAAGCTCTGAAGTACAGGACTGGTACCCTTCATCTAGTACAGTCCCCTGCGGTGAGCAGGGACATCTTCAACTGGAGCAGGTTGCTCAGAGCTCTAAGGTCTAGTGTGACCTGAGGTGTCTCCAAGACCTTGAATGTCTGCAGAAATGGTTCAGGGGCCAAAACTTGTCTATCCTTGGGCTGGAACCATCAGATGGCTTTGAACTTTTAAGCTCTGCTGAACAAAACGCAGGAAAGTGTGAAGTACAGATCTACTGTGCTTTGACACAGAGGTACCTCGGCAGAACGGGGCCTGGGTCACACCTTTGGTTCCATGAGCTGAGAGAAAGGGAGTGATAAGTAGTGGACTTGCTTCACGGTCATGGAAATCTGGAGCTCAGATACAGGGTTTAGCTGTGGGTTGGGACAGCTGAGTCAGTGGTTGGACTTGATGATCTTAAATGTCTTTTACAACCTGGATGAGTCTATGATTGAGAATGAGCAGGTATACAGCAGAACACAATGACCGAGTTGCCTCAGTAGGTGGTTTAGGGCTCTTTTTTCTTTTTAAAGTTGTTCTTGCAATGAGAATCCTTCAAACTTCCTGAGCGTGGCACGTACATTGCACTTGAATGTTATCTTCCTCTCATTTCTTCATTCTAATATCTACCCCCTCCCTGCTCTGCCGCCCTCGCCCTTCCCTGTCCCCAGTCCTTGGTGCTCTTTGTGTCTTTCTCCCACTTGTCCTAGAGCCTCTGTTAATGCCTCTCTGTGTGCAGGGAACACTGTGTTGCTTGTCTGTGAGACTCCCTGCCTTTGCTTGCATCCATGCCGTCATAAACCCTGCATCTTCCCAGGGCTCTCCTTGTCCATTCTTTAAACTGGTAATCATTCAGCTCCTTCTCGCTGTCCCATGCCATTCTGTCCAGCACTACTACTGCTATCAGCTCTTTGGGGTCAGCAGTGTGCCTCTCTCCTAGCTTTGGTGCAAAGCTCTACACTGAACAAGTGGGTTTGTATAGATAATTGTTACTAGAATGATGGTTCATTAACTAAAATATAATTAAAATAACAGGTAGTGACTTCTGTTGGAGGAAGACCCTCTCTGCCATGGTTCTTTCCTTCAAGAATAACGACTTTCCAGCCCCTGAAAGGAGCCTGTCAGAAGGCTGGGGAAGACTGTTCCCAAGGGCAGGGAATGATAGGGTGAGTGGTTATGGTTTGAAGCTGGAAAAGGGCAGAGTGAGGCTGGACAGGAGGAAAAAGTTCTTGAATCTGAGGGTGGGGGATCCCTGGAACAAGCTGCCCAGAACAGGGGTGGAGGCCCCATCTCTGGAGCCATTTAAGGTCAGGCTGGATGGGACTTTGGGCAACCTGGTCTGGAGAGTGATGGCCCTGCTTGGTGCACGAGGGTTGGACTGGATGATCTTTGGAAGTCCCATCCAACCCTGTGATTCTGTGAAGTCTCATGTCATAGTTCTGTGCTCAGTACAATGTGGAACATGGGGCAGTGTCTTGAGGTGTGAATTTATCAGCAGATTTATATGTATTTCTAAATAGGCCCAAATGTTTGCCTATGCCCAAGATGCTCCCCAGGCCCAGTTTCCCAACAAGTCCTAGTACCATTAGCTAACAAGAACAACTGTAGAATAAGCCAAATATTCAACATCAGAAATTGACTTGAGGGTACAACACCAAATATTGAACCACATGAGGACTAATAATTTCTCGTTGCTTTTATCATGGTCTCAGCTCAGGAGAGTATTAGGGGTTCAGTGTCTGTCAGATAAAAGTAATCAACAATGGCCAGGCACGAGCGCAGTGGAGCAACCGCCTTCAGACCGTTGGGCAGGAAATGCTGTTTTCTGTTCTGCTTGATGTTCTGTTGTCTTTCTTGTAAATGTTAACCCCTGTGGTCACTACAGTGGGATCAACGATGTCAACAACATTTAAAATGGAGTGTCCTCTGTATTTTTTAACATGAATCTATTTTAAGTAACATTTCCATTAATTTATATATATTTTATAATGTCTTCAGATTTGTATCTGTATGATGGAACTGGGAAGTGGGACTGGATTTACCTGTAACCTGTGGGATCACAGAATATCCTGGGGTTCGTAGGGACCTCCAAAGGCCATCTAGCCCGACACCCTTGCAGTGAGCAGGGAATAGAGCAGGTTTCCCAGGGCATTGTCCAGCCTCCCCTTGAACAGCTCCAAGGGTGGGGCCTCAACTCCATCTGTGGGCAACCTGTTCCAGTGTTCGAGCCCCCTCCTGATAAAGAACTTCTTAACAGCCTGTTTCAATCTACCCTTCTCTACTGTGAAGCCAAGCTCAGTCAGTGCTTCCAGAAAGTCATGTCTTCCAGGGTGATGCTGGGTTCCTCAGTGATCCCAAGTCAAATAATGACCATATTGCCCTTTGTGCTTCACAGATCACCATGTCGGTCTGTAGGTGGGTCTTGCAGATTTATGGGCCTGTCTTCTCCATTACTTTGTTAAGATGAGATGTACCCTTGTCTCTCAAAATCCCAAGAAAGTGCTGCTCACAGCCAAAAGGTAACAGCAACACCGAGATGATGGTGAACATCCCATAACCATTCACCACTGTGCTTTTTCTTGGCCAGCTGCGGTGTGAACTCCGTCAAGGTGCAGCAGGCTCTGATCACAGCTGACAGTCAAGCCTGGGGTGTATTTCAAATCAGATGCCAATATATGAGGTTTGGAAGATGCTGCTTGATGGAGTGGTGAGATCTGCCAATAAGCCTTGCCAGGTGGAGGATGTGTGATAGGCGACCCTGGTGTTTCTAACCTTACAGAACAAAAATAAACCAGGCTTTAGGGTTAAAGATACAGTGAGTAGTGACTTTTCAGTTACGCATGCATGCATTTGCACTGTTTCAGCTGGAGTCACTCAGGAACATCAGCGTCAGGAAGCCTGCAGAGGAGTGAGGTGGTGGTCTGGGAAGTTGGATGACAATTTAAAACTGTAATTGCACATTTGGCACAATTAGAGAGCTGATTGCTTCCCTCAAATAAATCAGTTAGTTGGCAGGGGTAAATCTTGAGGATTGCTTGAAAAGCACTGTTTGTTATTTCCTACTGGGGTTGCAAAGTCCTGCAAGACTAACTAGAGGAGAGAATCATTGGAAGTTCATTTGAGATAAAGAGAATCAAATCACTTCTCTCGCCTACTAGATGGCGATATTATTTTATTTTGTTATGCTCTGAAATAATGACAGAATCACAGAGTTATTGAGGCTAGAAAAGCCCTCTGAGCTCATTCTGCCCAGCCCATGACCTAACATCACCCCATTGGCCAGACCTGGGCACTAAGGGCCACAGCCGGTCTGTCCTTCAACACCTCCAGGGATGGGGACTCCACCACTGCCCTGGACAGTCCATTCCAGGGCCTGATCACCCTTTACGTGAGGAAAGGCTTCCTGAGATACAACCTAACCCTCCCCTGGCAGTTTCAGGCCCTGCCCTCTCATCCTAGTCTGAAGCTGCACCAGGCTAGGATTCTACAAAACACAATTGTTAAAATAGCTATCAGCTAATAAAAAAACCCCATCCAACAGCAGATACGATGGGAGCTTCAATAGGATGAAGATCTGACGTGCAGGCGACAGGAATGCAAACTCTTTGTGCATATGTGCATTTAGCTTATCGTTTCTAGTTGTTTTAATCTCCCTTGGAGTGCAGTATTAATCTTTCAAAACACACATGTTCCTAATCAAAATATTACTCTTCTGAAGATTTTTTTAGCCTGAAATACCAAGCTGAAGACATATGTTTCCTGAGCCTGTGCCACAGTCTCACAAATAGAGCCCAAACAACTTGCAGTCAGGCTGGGTTTGCTGATTCTGTGTGGAGCTGAATAAGAAGCCTCATGGACGTGAATGTTAATTGAACCAATGAGGCAGGTTCGTTAGTTTGGGGAGGGTTGGGATGTTTTATTCTCTTCTGGAGTTTAAGTCAAAAGGAAGGGAAGTGAAATCCTGATGAGAGACGTGAAATGCAAACCACATGTTGCAGAGCAAAACCCATTCAGTGGCCGGAACCCCAAGATGCCCCTCCTCAGATGCTAAAATAGCTGGTACTGGTGGGACCTAGTGAGTAAGCAGGTCATTTGCTGGGAAGAAAGTGGAGCAAGACCATTTCTGAAAAGTGCAGGCTAGCTTGGTGTTGCCTGTTTGTTTATAGCAGGAACAGAAGGGCTGGGTGTGAGCTACTCTCAAAGGGCTCCAACATTCCACCAAGGACTGTTGGGCTGAGGGACCATAGAGTCATAGAATCATCAGGAATCAGAAGGGACTTCGAAGGTTCATATAGTCCAATCCCCCTGCCACCATGTGGGGTTTGCACATGGTTCTGTGGATGGTTTTGCTGCCCTGTTGGACCTCCTAGATGGTGTGAAAAGAGGGGGCATATAGGTCTTCCTGAGGTCCTGGATCCACTAAGAAAGTTTTGGGGCTGTTCAGCCCCTCGTTGTAATCGGTAACTCTGGTTGTATGATTGGAGCTGGCACTACATGTCCTACCACGTCCCATCCCACTGCTGGATCCCCCTGGTCCTGTGGAGGCTGATGGTTGTGCCAGTAGGATTCTGTGTTAGGTGGGTGGGAATCTGCAACCTTGTCCCACGTGCTGTATCTCCAGGAATATCATGGATGTGTTATGATCTGTGGAGCACGGCTGCTTGGTCTCCTCTCCCTGGCCCATTCAGGTTTATGTTGCCTTTTGAGCAGTACTTCAAAAAACAAACAAACCCGAAACAAAGCCCCCATGACCCTTCCATAATATTTAAAGCCTGTCAAACTTTTGTAGTCCTGATTCTTAGCTTCTTTATTTTGGGAAAGATTGTGGCTGGATTCTTGGCACCAATAAGAGTAAAACCCATCTAAAGCTAGTGGAAATAATCCATGTTCTTCTGCTGGGATGTTCCTTGTCAGATAAAAGGCCACATCTGCAGCTGCTCTGCTTGGGGGTGTGGGGTGATGGGACATCAGCACCTGAGACAACACAGCATTTACTGGCCCCTGTGTTTACAAATCTGACTTTGCGTTTCCTTCAGACGCACTTTGTGCCTCATGTTCCATTTTGCAGCTGTGGGAGCTTCTGCTGGGAAATGGGATGGGATTGTTCCTTTGGGTTCTGTGCTTCTGGCTGAATGCTGTAGATGGATCCTCCTTCAAAAGGAAATTCTCTCCAAAGAGTCAGTGAGATTTAGCAGCTGACTTACAGTGGGAAGAATGTCCATCGGGAGCCTCTTTTTCTTACTCCTCTGTTAGATTTGAAGCAGTGCTGGTGTGGAGCATTTTAGTCTTGCCCTGGTGTAGCCTTTGGCTTAAGTAGCGCTTCTGCTTCGGTGGCAGGCAGTCGGTCGCTCAGCTAGAACCAGGCAGCACTTCAGAGGGTTGGACAGAAGCAGCAGTCCTAGTCCTGCTGCTCCGGTGGGGAGCACCTCACTCCTCCATACACGTTCTGAGTAGTGCAGCTATAGATTTTTTTTAGTTTTAAAGAGAAGACTTTCCACAAACAGTCCCAAACAGTCCTTTAATCACTTGTCAAACGCAGTGAGAGCAACTCAATTGGTTTGTCTTTCATGTCCTACTCCCTAGAGGGTGCCACATGCTCACTTTCCACAGCATTGCCATGCCTGGAGCCAGGTGATGCTGCAGTGGTTTTGTGGCAGCGCTGGAAGGCTGCAAAATCACTGAAACACAGATTGGTTTGGATTGGAAGGGACTTTGATTGCTTATCCAGTCCAACATCCCCTACAGTGAGAAGGTCTGACCTGACATGCTCTTGCACAGACTGTGGCATTGCATGGATTGCTGCTTCAGCTGCATTAAAGCAACTGTCTGGCCTCTCAGTTCTTTTTTCCCTGAGATACTTGGAGTGGTCTGGAATGAGTGTTGGTCAAGACTAGAGTGAGAGTAACCAGTGGGTGCTTCCAGTGTGGCCATTCCTTTGCCCAGCTGGGTAAGGAATGTGGCTGCCAGTTGGATGTCAGGAATTAAGGAGTTGCTCTCTCAAACAAGTGTTTTGCTTCCCAGGGGGTTTCACTGGATTCAGCTTCTGGATTCAAGTACTAATGAGCACCAAACAGCACTCTGTAAGGGTTGGTAGTTGCTGTGCAAACACAGCATGTGCTAACAAGATCCCACGTTGCAAAAGCAGAGCTGTGGGTGCTGTGGGTGAGCGTCACAGCATTTTTAATGGGCTGGGCGTTTCCTTTCTGGAGGGAGCTCCTGCATCTGTGAGATGTCCTCCAAACAGATTGAGGGGTGATTTCTTTTCCGTTATGTATTAGCTGGTTCTTGGCATCTTGAGGTGGACTAGAATGGGGCTGGCTAGTACGTTGAGAGAGGGTCTCCTGCCCCTCTACTTTTCCCTGGTGAGACCACATCTAGAATATTGTGTCCAGTTCTGGGCCCCTCAGTTTCAGAAGGACACAGAACTGCTTGAGAGAGCCCAGCACAGAGGCACAAAGATGATGAGCGTCTCCCTGATGAGGAAAGGCTGAGGGAGCTGGGTCTCTTCAGCTGGCAGGAGACTGAGATGTGACCTCATCAATGTTGATCAGTATGGAAAGGGTGGATGTCAGGACCATGGAGCCAGGCTTTGCTCAGGGGTGTTCAGGACAAGGGGCAGTGGGGAGAAGCTGGAACAGAGGAGGTTCCACATAAACATAAGGAAAAGCTTTTTTCCTGTGAGGGTGACAGAGCCCTGGCACAGGCTGCCCAGGGAGGTTGTGGAGTCTCCTGCTCTGGAGACTTTCAAACTCCACCTGGATGCAGTCCTTTGTGACCTGAGGGATCCTGTTGTGACTATGACCTTTCAAGGTCCCTTCCAACCCCTTACTTTCCATAATTCTTGAGTTTTGATCAATGCCTGGAGGCTGCATTTATTTAGCTGGCTTAAGCTTGATAGCTTACTTAGACTTGGATTGTTATTCTTCCCTCAGAGACGAAGTGCCAAGGTTGTGTCACTCCTGCTTGTACCTAATAACAGCTTAATCCACAGATAATTGAAATGAAGTCATTTGGGACACTGGCAGAGAGAAGTTTGATCCAAAGACAGCTGAATTGAATGGGGATCCTTCGCTGAGAGCAAAGCTTTGAGTGGTGCACAGCAGCAGTGGGCTCTGCCATGGAAATCACAGACAAATTTAAAGGCTTGGGCTTTTCTTGCAAATGATTTAATTAAAATGATGATGCCTTTTGCCAGATCGCTGAGCAATTACTTCCTACTCAAGCCCAGAAGGAACTATTTCCCTGGAATGTTTTCAGTGCTGCTCCTTGGGAGGAGGAGGATTATATTTACAAGGATCTCATTAACAGACATTTTATGGTTGCCTGTGGCTTGCATGCCATCCCCACCCCCCGCCCCAGAACTGAGTACCCAAACTCTTATGGCTTTTGTAGGAAATCAGATCCTTGCAGTACAAGGTAAATATGGATTTGGTGCCCATGTAATCAAGTTACACCTATTAGCTTAAAAGCAGCTTCTCTGGAAACCCTATTGGAAATGCTCAGCTTTCCTGATGTGTGGGAGAAACCCATTTTGGGTGGGTATTTTTAGTGCTAACTTCCTCCCAAGCTATTACCTTACCCCTTCATACACTCCATTAGCATTGCCAGGTCAGCTGTGTGATTGCTGAGCATCCTCTCCACTCTTGGGATGCCGTGGCAAACAGGAGCCAGCCAGGCAGATTGTTTTTGCTGGCAGCTGCGTCTCCCAGGATCCCAATGGATCAAACACTAAATGCACCTCTCACCCTTCTGGACAGGTGGTGGGTATTGGGTTCAGAGGTGTAAGAGAGATAGGAGCACACACCACCTGCCCTGCTGGGAGCTGCGGCTAGCTTAGCAAGCAGCTGGATGATCTGCATTTCTGGGAGTTTTTTACTGCTTGTAACATTTACAGCCCTGAGGAGCCACCTCAGTGTGCTTCAGAACACTGCGAGAAGAGCAAAGATTGCAACCCACACCCCTCAGTCTCTCTTTGTGCAGCAGAACAACCCAAGGCAGAGTATTTTCAAAGCAGTGGTGCTGGTCCTGGGAGCTCATAACATGCCAGATGTTTGTGATTTTGCTCTGTGTGACTTCATGAAAATAAAGAAAAGGCATTTCAGCCACTCCTGCCAGCCATCGCAGGAGCTCGGCGGGTGTTTAATGACCAGCTGGCTCTTTTGAACTGTGAGTTTTTAATACTTGGGGTTCTGTGCAGCTGGAGTCAGTGGCTGGTTGTACAGGAGAGGGAGCGCCATCGCCTCATGTGGATTGGGAGGAAGGGAGGGAGGGGGAGAGAAGCCTCATAATATTGTGTGCGTTTCAGTTCCAGTGGATCAGATATTTCCTGTGTCTGCATCCAAGCCCATTGCTTGTGATCAGATGATGTGAGCTGAAGGGAGTGATTGGTGAGCACGCTGGCTGCAGCTGCACAGGAGGCTGCGCTCGGGGACAAGGAGCCACTGTTTTCCAAACACACCATAAACATAGAAGTTATTCT
Source organism: Upupa epops (assembly GCA_013397515.1). Lineage (NCBI taxonomy): Eukaryota > Metazoa > Chordata > Aves > Bucerotiformes > Upupidae > Upupa > Upupa epops. The sequence continues at coordinate 18,526 of VZRI01005977.1, forward strand.
GTGGGCTTCAGGATGCAGATATGGGCTGTGCTGCCAGCATTGTTCTGCTCCAAGCCTTTCGTTCTGTGGTACAGAGGAACTGTCCACATATCTGCAGGCGACGGCAGCAAGAGGAGTTGTCACATGAAATCCTGCCACTGGACAGTGACGATGAAATGAGCAGACCCAGGACTCTCATCGCAATGGTACGGTGCCCTTTAATTGTCAGTGATTACTGCAGATGCTAATGATTGTCTTTTCCCTTTGACTCTGTTCGTGTAGAAGGAGCCTGGACAGGCTGTTGTCTGTGGTTTGCCAGTAGATTTGCTGTCTCTGCTGTCAGACAAAGCTGAGACACTATTTTATAGGTGAAGATACTCATGAGCTCTTTGAGGGTGAGCATTTGGTGTTTAAGTGCGGAGGGGGGGGAGTTGTTGGCTTGGTTGTGTTTTCTGTCAGCAGTGGAATTCCAAAGAGGGAAATATGTGCTAAGTCCACGCATCATGAAACCAAAAGAAACCCAACTCAACAAACCCCCTCTGCCTTCACCCAGGATGCAGCTGGAATTTATAGCAGGTTATGTGCAGATAAAGACCCCTGTTTGTAGCAGTTGCTGGACCACAACAACCTGCTGTAGTGAGTTGCATCCATTCTTTGCCGAGGAAGGGCTTTACAGGTCCCAAGATGGTCTGCAAGGCTCAGTTCCTTTTGGGTTTATTTGGGGCAGGGTGGGGGGGAGGGATATAATAAGTGCTGTAGGTTTATCAGGAATTAGTGTCAGTGTTGCTCCTCGTTACAAGTTTCAGAATGAGGAATATCCTCACTGCTTCGTTAGGGCCTGTCCCCATGTGGTGAGTGCTTGCATTACCCCAGGCTGGTTTGGGTCCGAGGATGAAACACTTAAGTACCTCAGTTTGTATTTTTCCACTTCATCAGGGCCCTTGAACATCATCTGAGGGGTAGAGATCAGAGATTTTATATTGTCAGGTACGCTGTGATGAAGTCCAGTGTGCATCTCCCTGATCTGCCACAGTAACTTGGTTGCCAGTGGGTGATGGAAATGTCAGAGGATTTAAGAGCTGCAGGGAGCCCCAACAGTGGTCTGAACTGAGCGTTCCTGACCATAGAGGGGTGTGCAGTGCAGTCATGGCAACTGGAGTAGCCAGGACCCTGCCCAAGCCATGCGGTGTGTGTCAGCTGTGGGGATTACCTAGTGCATGGGAAGAGACTCACAGTCATGAGGGGGAAGGGGATGGATTTCATCATTGTGAAGCTGATGGTTAAGCTGCTTTTGTTTTAAAATCCACTATCCATAAAACAAACACTTTTTTTTTCTGCTTAATGGTTAAATAAACAACCTCAACAGATTTAAACAAATAATAATCTCTTTCCTGGTAATGATTTCAAATACAATGATGTGAGAAAGGTCTGGGGGAAATCATAGCATTTCTGGGTCATCTATGCCACTCACTTCAGGCCTTGGAAGAACAGGGCAGCCTTGGGTGTTGTGGCAGCAAAAAATGTACCAGCCTCCCTGTACCTGCAGCTTGAGCTGCAGTTCTTTGCATGGTAAATCCTGATAGCGTGGAGCATGAGAAGTCCCTGGGTGCAGATCCATCAAGGATGGTCTTTTGTCCACCTGGATTCGTGTTGAAAGCATAGCATGAGAGGGCTGGAGGCTCCTGGAACTTCCTAAAACGTGCGTGGTGGTGCTAACAGACTATGGTTTTTCACCACAGCACAGATGATGTTTGGTCTGCTGTAGATCACAGGTTTATGGCTGGATAGTACAGTGGAGACTGCTATGCAGACAAGCAGTGTTTAGTTCGCGGTGTCACTACACACACTGTGCAGATGCCACTAGCTAAATTGATCCCAGCGAGGCGGCATCTCGAGGGCAGTCAGTGATCAGGGTGCTTGGGCAAGAGAGGTGAGAAAGTCTCCACATGCAGAGTGTCTGAAATACACAGACAGACCTGGGGGCTTGCGTCAGCTGAGGATCTACTAGTTTATCTTTTCAGATGGAAGGGGCTTCCTCTCTGTAGCTGATGTGCCTCTGGCCATGTGCTCCCTCCTGTGAGTGTTCTGGTTTGGGATTGATTTCAGGAGATAAAACTAGCCTTGGTTTTGAGTGGCTGCTTGTAGTCTCCATGCTCTGTTGCACGTTCTTGCCCAGTTTGTCTGCCCTGTGTGAAGCAGAAGTAAAATCTCCATGTTGCCTTGATAGAAAAGACAATCCCAAGGCAGGGAGAACAAGTCTACCTTAAAACTCTTCCAGCAAGGGGTGTCAGGAGGATGGAGTCAGGCTCTTCTCAAGGTCACCTAGTGATAGGACAAGGGGCAATGGGTGCAAGCTGAAACACAGGAGGTTCCATATAAATATCATAAGGAACTTGTTCACAGTGTTGGTAATGGAGCATTGGAACAGGCTGCCCAGGGGGTTTTGTGGTGTTTCCTTCTCTGGAGATGTTTAAAACCTGCCTGGATCTGTTCCTGTGCAACTTGGTCTGGGTGATCCTGCTGTGGCAGGGGGATTTGACTAGATGATCTTTTGAGGTCCCTTCTGATCCTCAATGATTCTGTGATCTCTGTAGTTATTCCTTGTTTTCCTTTGTTAATCTCTGTGTGATAGAGGAGTTGTGCCTTTTCNAACAGGCTGCCCAGGGGGTTTTGTGGTGTTTCCTTCTCTGGAGATGTTTAAAACCTGCCTGGATCTGTTCCTGTGCAGCTTGGTCTGGGTGATCCTGCTGTGGCAGGGGGATTTGACTAGATGATCTTTTGAGGTCCCTTCTGATCCTCAATGATTCTGTGATCTCTGTAGTTATTCCTTGTTTTCCTTTGTTAATCTCTGTGTGATAGAGGAGTTGTGCCTTTTCCAGCAGCTCTCCAAGCCCAGCTGGGAGATGCTGTGGGTGCACTCTGAGTGAAAAGAAGGGCTGAGGACAGCCTCCAGCCATTGCTTAATGGCCACCTACCAACCACCATGTGGGACTTGCAGGCGTTTCTGCCAGCCCAGTCCTTGCAAAAATCAATATCTTTATTCACAGCAATTCTTTTCCTCTTCAGTTTGTTAGCTTAGAAATCTGGTTTTATCTCTGGGCAAAACAGATCAATAATCAGGTTTAGATCATGGCTGGATCTGTAGAGCAGAGAGAAATGTCAGAGCTGGAAGTTCTTCATCAGAGACTGTTGTGTGTCATCTTCCCTTGGACACAGAGACAAGACCACGTAGCATCCAAACAATCTCTAACTCATTGTACAAGCTAAATCCTCATGTTGGGTGAGTCTGCATTTAACAGACTGCCTTGTTTTCTACACCTTCAAGAGTGTGTTTGGAAGACCTGAGTTTTAAAATAAGTCCATGAACTGGGTTTCAAAAGAAGTCCACAAGTCAGTGAGGTTTGTGATATTAAAAGCCTGTGTCCAGCGAATGTAGGCAGCGGTATGTGCTGTTTCTGCAAGAAAAAGGGGAAGAGGAAGATGCCTGAGGGAAGAACGCGTGGTACATGGGGTGATGTGGAACCGTTTGAAACAGGACACTAACATTTAGGATGATGCTTTGCATTTGGAACTCATGACTTGAAGCTGAGCTTTATCTAGTAGGTCAGTCTTTACCTTTTCATGTGATTTGTTATGGACTGTGGCAGCTGAGATGTGGGTGGACGATAAGGGCACAGCAGGATATTTTGTCTGTTGTCCTGTCTGCTCACCTCACTCACCCTATGGTAACCAGCTATACAAAAATGTGGTAAAATGTTTTGCCCTTCAAGTAACACGCCATGACGTGAACTGACATGTCAGCCAGAGTGCAGCAGTAGCAGCAGGATGGCAACACTGCTCTCTTTATTAAGGTTTTCATATCTGGAAAGCAGCAGCTTGCTCTTTCCAGGTGCAGCAGAAGTAGAAGAAGCTCCCCTGCTGCTGGCCTCTGCAGCAGGCTGGGGTAGCAAGGCACAGCTTAGCAGGAGCCAAATGGCTTACGAGCAGCTCCTGAACCATGGCAGAAGGGCAAATCGAGGGGTGGATCCTGCCAGTACCCCTGCACTGTGAACTGAAGAGTGGTGGCTGTGGGCTGCACAACCTCGCATGGCCACTGCGGGGGATCTCCGCTGCTCTCTGTGTCCCAGGGAGGTTGCCACCTCATTTCTGAGAACTCTCAAGAGGTTCTTACTTCTAGATTACATGTCCCAAGTCACATGAGCCCTTTGATGAAAGGTGTTAACACAACGCATGATGACCTCCTGTAGCTCAACAGGAACAGGACAAATGCTGAAACCTTTGTTCCAGTGCTCCCCTAACCAATGAACAGGTGTAAAGGCAAAATGCTGGATTCAATTTCAAGGGCTTAGCAGCATTTCAGTGTAGTTGAGCCTGTCAGACAGTGCTAACTGGCAGCTCTGTTTTGGTGCGTGAAGCAAGAAACAAGGTCTCTGCCAGACCAGTGACTGAGTTCATGTTCAATGCTGTTGGTTAGGAGTACAGGAGTGGACGTGGTGTCCTCAGGGTATTTGGGACTAAGGGAGGTGGAGGAAGATCCAGTGTCTAGGAAATGCATGAACAGCTCCTAATCTTTTATCTATTGAATCCTTTCCTTTAACAGCCTGTATTAGTGCTCAGAGGGAGGAGAGCCACTTGTGGAGACAGGGTGAGGATTCAGCACGTGAATGCTTTGGGATGTTTGGGTGGCAAGGAGCTGACATAATCTCGGGTGCCATTCCAAGGTCAGTCTAGCCAGAGCTGGTACCAGGCATGGCCCATCATCTCCTGCACTGAGGCTGCATGTTTCCAGTCGGAGAGGAACAGGCTCCATCATTGTTCTGGGGCTCAGTTACCCATTTCTGCGAGAACCCTGACGTCAAACTCAGGGAGCTCTGTAAATAGCCAGGTATTATAAAAATTGTGATTTAGTTTAAAATCCTATTCATGTAGTGCTTCTTCAGATCAAGATGTCATGTTCTGCCTGAACAGAAAGAATCTGTGTGCAGCGTCTTGCCTCTCCACTTGCATCCTGTTACTAATCATTGCCAGTTTGTGGTTACCTTACACCAGAATAGATTCTGCACATGTGGTTTGCAATGAAAAGTCACCATCATAGTGTCGTCAGACTGCTTTCTGCCTCAGGGATTGCTCTAGATACAGTGTGTGCAAGCAGTTGAACCAAATGCTTCATGCCATCGGTGTTTGTTTTGCTTCACTTCTCATCTGTCACCTGCTCTGTTCATTTCCATTAGTGCTAATGCTTGCTGGAAGATGAGACAGAATCAACTCTCAGTTGTGCGTGTGCAAATCCAGTAGAATACAGCTTGGATTTAATGGGTAAAACAGATTAGAAGCTAATTCTGTGCTGCTTGCATGATTCTCTCCAAAACCCAAGCCAAACGCATGAAGTTAGAGTGGAAAATGTGTGTGGCCGTGCTGGATCATTGATCGTTAGCTGTAAAACTGTGATGCTGGAGCTGAACGTCGTGGCACTGCTCCTAACTTGCTTTGGCATCTCAGTATGGGTTTGGTGTTACCTCGAGGTATTCAATAGGTTGTGACTTATGCGACCAACTCTTTCAGAGGATAAGCCTTGATAGTGGAGATTAATTCCTGGTATTCCTGGCACCAGGTGCCCCACTGCCCTCTTGGAAATGTTGATCCCATTAGTAGACTATGTGCAAACATGCATTGCAGGTGATCTGCTTTTAATGGGATTACAGAGGAGGGCAGGTCCTTAGGAGAAATGGAGTACCTGGAGGCCCCAAGTGAGGCCTGGTTTATTTCACTTGTGCTTGATTTACACTTTCTTCTAGTGTCTTGGCTCTTTGTCTGTGTTTAACCTGTCCTCCCACGTGCCTGAGGAGTCTTTTCACATCTCCCTAGAAAAAGCAGCCAGGCACAGAGTATCCAGCTGCCCGATGGCTCTGTCCACCTGCCAGCTGGCACTGGAGCAAAGATTTGCTTATTCAGGCTGTGACTCTACTTTGGCTTCTGCAGGGCTTGAGTTGTGCTGGCTGTTTACCGCTGTTAGCTCTTTGCTTTTGAGCAGAGGCTCTGCCATTGAGAAGGTGCTGTGATTTAAGTGGTTATCTAAAACCTGCTAGTGCCAGGGATGTCGCGTTGCTTTGGCCTTGCAACCTTATGCGTGAGTCTCCTTTTAGCTTTCAGCTGGGCTGTTACTAAAGCAACCCAGTCCCTTGTGGGCTCTCCGCTCCTGGGTGTTGGGCACCTGCTCCAGAAATGTACTTCAGCTGATGGTGGGCAGCAGATGTGAGGATGGTACCATCAGCATGGAACCCCCAGTAGGAAGCTCTCTCTCTCTCTGCAGAAGGTTAATGAAGGTACTTCCAATATTCAGGATTCACAGTCTATTTACTGTTAGCAATGCAGCTGATTCTTTGCGATGACCATTCACCCCTTGTAGCACCTGAGGTTGTTCCTGCTGACACTGTAGCAAAGACATCAGTTGGAGGACTCTTGATGGTGCGTGTGCATCTGTCACCAGCTTTTGTTTAGCAGCTTGGTGCCTGCTCTTTCTTCACATGCCGGTGGAAAAAGAATATTTTAACAGAATGTCAGAGTCATAGGGTGGCCTGGGTAGGAAGGGACCTGCAAAGGCCATCTAGCCTAACTCCCCTGCAGGAAGTAAGGACATCCTCAACTAGAGCAGGTTGCCCAGCCAGAGCTTTGTCCAGCCTCTCCTTGAAGATCTCCAGGAATGGGGCCTCAACTGTGGGCAACCCCACTCCTACTAAAGAACTTCTTCCCAACAGCCCATTTCAATCTGCCCTTCCCTCATGTGAAACCATTGCCCCTCATCCTATCACTCCAGGCCTTTGTAAATATACAGTTCCTCTCCAGCCTTCCTGTAGGCCCCTTCAGGTCCTCAAAGGTTGCTATCAGGTCCTCCCAAAGCCTTCTCTTCTCCAGACTGAACAAACCCAAGTTCTCTAGTCTCCTGATCATTTTCATGGCCTCCTCTGGACCCACCACATCAGAGCCTTGTCCTTCCTGTGTTGAGGGCTTCAGAGTCTGATGCAGGACTCTAGATGAGGTCTCACTAGAGCAGAGTAGAAGATATGGAAGCAGAGAACAAACTTTTGACCTTGGCTTGAACTGGAGAACTGTTTGGAAAGAACAGAAGTGTTCACCAGCATGTGCTCCATCCTGGATTCTCCATAAAAGATAGAAGCGGATCCAAGCCTGGAATGGCACCAGTGGGGTTTTTGCTGAAGCTCTCCAACTTGAAACTGTAAATACCGGGTAGTGAAGTGCAGTGCTGAAAAGCCCATTTTCTTAAAGAAGGAGGCCAAAGGGACCTGCCCAAGAGGGATGCTTCAGAGATGAGCTGACACAAAAGTTAGTACCAGCTCCCACTGAGAAGTTTCTTTACACAGGATTTTGTGGCTGCCAAAAGCTTTCACACACACCGAGCTCTGGCCAGTTTTCCTCTTTTTTGATGAAATCAAAGGCAATTTGAAGCTACATGAGCTTGCAAAAAGAATCTGGATTTGTGGCTAAACATTGCTTTTTGTAAAGTGCATTCAAAAGACAACTGTATTTCTTGGAAATACTTGCACAAAAGGGGTGGCTCCTCGAGCCAGATCGCGTCTGCAGCATTTCAGGCAGAACAAGGAGCCGACTGAGGCCGAAGTCGGCTTCATTTCCCAGCCACATCCTTTCCTGGCACTTGGTTGTGCCTGGCCTTGGTGTGTGTTTGTAGGGAATCAGAAGTTAACCTCTTACCTTCTGATTTTTCATCTCCAGCTCAAGTGGTGCTTCAGAGAAACCAGAGTCAGAATGTTCCAGCTATTTCTATGGCAAGAGGGAATTTTCTGGACTTTACAGAAATTCCAAATTAAAATACAACCTCCACATATGTAAAACCCCCCTCTTGGTACAGGGTCAGGTCATCAGTTTAGGATTTGATCATGAGGCAACAGTGAAAATATTTGTCTTTGCATGGTGGTCACAAGGAGCAAGATGTAAGAGTAAGGAGAGACACAAGGGCAGAAGGACTGGTTTACACCCATCCTATCAGGGAAGAGCATCTGGAGAAGGTTTTTACAAGGGACGCTCTGTGACTCAGCTCTGGGCTCTGCAGAGGCTTTGAGCAGCTTTGCTGCGCTAGGAATGATACTGGTTTGGTCCTGCTTCCCTGCTCACTGGGAAATGGTAAATAATGTCTCCTGTTCTTGGCTAGCAGAGTTCCTCAGCAGCTGCCTGGGAGGGATACCTCATGATTCAAAACAAACTTACTGGGGCTGGAGGGTCAGCAGGTCCATGTCTGTGTGTGTAGACCAGAACTGGACCTGGCATGGTCTGAAGAATATCTGTGAAGGGATACGGTGCAAGTTACAAAATCCAGAAGGGTCAGAGATGTGTAGACTTTGCTTGTGGTTTATTCTCTCACCAAGAGAAATAGGGTCCTCGAATGGGATGAAATATGGGAAAGCTGGAAAGGGACTTTTTACAAGGGACGCTAGTGATAGGGCAAGCAATTCCAAGGAGGATGTTTTGAAGCTAAAAGAATCAGCCATCATAGAATCAAGAGGGGAGATTTAGGTAAGATCTGAGGGAGAAATTCCTCCCTGTGAGGGTGCTGAGGCCCTGGAACATGTTGCTGTTCATGTGCAGAGGCTGTGGCTGCTCCATCCCTGGCAGTATCCAAGGCCAGATTGGGTGGGGCTGTGGGCACCCTGGTATGGTGAGGGGTGACACTGCCCATGGCAGAGCGTTGGCAGTGGGTGCTCTGAGCTCGCTTTCAATCTAAACCATTCTCTGTGGCTAATGAGGGGCAAGTCTGGAGGGAAAAACATCTGCATGTGCAGCAGCTCACTGGAAATCTCTTACTGAGAGGGTGCTAACAAACCCAGTAGTGGTCCTACAGTCCACTTGCACATGTATGGTGAGAGTATATCAGAGTACTTAGAAAAAACCAGCCAAGAGCATCACAGAGTGTTTTCTGTCTATATTATGCCATTGTAGATGCTGACTCTGACCTTGAGTACACGAGTGAGTTCCTGACCTCCTTCTGCTTCAGTTACCTCAACTGGAAAATTGGGTGAAAATGTGGTTTCTTTTTATAGAGCAGATGTTGTCTGCTGGGAGCTTTTCAGTAAAGAGAAAGAAAAATAATTTCTGCCGCATGGCATGGATGTGAGGAACAAGTTATTAGAAGCCAAAATCAGTAGCATCGTGGTGTCTGGAGATGGCAGATTCTGCTGATTGAATGACTTAGTCATGTTGTGGCCCTTCATCGCTCAGTGTTTTGTTACTGAGTGCCTGTTGTAGTCGAGGCAGAAGAAAACAACAGGATGATGTTTGTGTGAAATTTCCCAAGGGACTGGAAATGAAAGTAGCTGTGTGTTTTGCTTTTATGAGCATCAGCAGGATGGCACTGCTGGTAAGGAATTTGTCCTTCCAACCTGATGGCTGGTAGAAGAAGCAGCGTTTTTCTTTGCTGAAGTGATACCCGTAGTCCTGTCCAGCCTGGGCAAAGATACCCGTGGTGAGTGTGCTCATTTGTGAGGCACGAGGCTGCAGCTCTGCCATGCAACATGGACCCTTCTGCGAGACCTTATCCCTGGAGACATTCAACCATGGCACAGCACCAGCATCCTCCATCTCTTCCTGCTCCACCAGAGTGGCTCATTCGAGGGGGCTGGTGGGGTACATGAGGTGCTGCAGGTATGAGATCTGTGATACTGGTTTTCTCTAAGTAGTTCTCATAGGTTGCCCAGGGAGGTGGTGGAGACCTTATCCCTGGAGACATTCAGGGTCAGGCTGGATGGGCTTCTGGGCAATCTGTTCTAGTTACAGATGTCCCTGCTTGTTGCAGGGGGGTTGGACAAGATGACCTTTGGAGATCCTTTCCAACCCAGCACATTCTGTGCTTCTGATTCAATGATTCTGTGTGGCTGCAACCTTTGGGGTTGCATCAATAGGTTCTCCCAGCCCCTTGTCCATCTACTGGCAAAGGAATGTTTTCTGTCTTGCCAGATGCTGATGGGTTTCCAGCTTCAAAACCTGCTGGAATGTTGTTCTGCTGTCTGTGTTCTTGTGCGGTTAGCTGGTAGGAAGATGAGAGAGTGGTGAAGGGTATGGGCATGGAGCAGAATCCCTAGGCAGAGTGAATAGAAAGGCCAGTGCTGGCTCACCTGAACCTGCTTCCCATGGACCTGTACAATCAGCAGAGTGGTGGTATGTGCCTTCTGTAGTGTGGACATCATCAGCAAACCCTTCTTTGAGGTGTTCTGAGATGATGAAATCCATGTGCAGTAAAAGGCAAGTGTGAGTCTGGGCTGGGAGCTGTTTTTCTGCTCTCCCTGAGGTCTTATCATCACTCTTCCTTGGGGGTTCATCCAGGCACAGAGGACTCTCACCAGCGCTGGCAATGAAGAAACCTGCACGTACAGCCCAGAGAGAAACTTCTTCACAGTGGGGGTGAAGCAGCACTGGAACAGGCTGTCCAGGGGGGTGGTGGAGTCTCCTTCTCTGGAGACGTTCCAGACCCGCCTGGATCTGTTCCTGTGCAGCTTGGTCTAGGTGATCCTGCTGTGGCAGGGGGATTGGACTAGATGATCTTCCAAGGTCCCTTCCAATCCCTCATGATTCTATGATTCACCTGCCAGGCGACCTCTCACTATTTTACTTCTGCCTGGATGCACCAAAATCTAGGGCATGAAGGAGGGTGAAATTGCAGAGGAAGGAGTTGCTGAGATCAGCACTGTCACACTGAGAGGAAAAGAGATGGACTAACATGAGGAGACTGTTGCCTGGAAAGATCTGCCAGCGTTGCTCTCGCAGGTCTAAGGGGCTGCTTCTCCTGCGTGTCTGTGCAGCAGTGTTGGCTCCTAGCCTTGGAGAGGTCACCTGAACTGCTGATGTCCCTTACATCGGAATGGCTTCCAAGCCCTTTCTCCTGTCAGAGCTGACTGGCTGGATTTGTAGGTGAAATTCAAACAGCAGTTTGAGTGACTTTACGCAGGGTTCCTGTGCAAGCATCTTAAGCTGCTAGACCATGAGCGGAGTCTTATTTCCCAAAAGTCAGTGTGGGGCTTGTATGAACTCCAGCTGATTCCACACCAGAGTGACTTTGCAGAAGTTTCCCTCCTGTTTAGTTGCTCCTAATGGAATTGTTTAAGCTCTCTGTTTAATTTCTTTGGGGGTTCTATTTTAAAACCCCAAATGTTTGCAGAGAGTGGACCAACAGCAAACACTTCATTCCAAAGCATCATCTCTTCTTGCTCGCCCTCTCAGTCTTTGATGCCAAAAGGACTGGGAAGGAGATAGTTTGGACAGTGAATAGATGTAAGAGGGAAATAAATTAACTTGGACAGAAGCTCTAGATGATGGGTATGAAAAAGATAATAAAGTAGTTATTAAAGAACCAGTGACTCCTATCAGGAAGCAAAGGGAGTGCATAGCAACCCCTTACCAGGAAATAGCAAAGGGCATTATTTTTCCTATCTAGACGTTAATGAGCTTCTCCAGAATGCTGGGGATAGATAAAGATCAACAGAATCAGCAAAGCAGAGAGCAGTTTAACACTGAATTGACTATCTTGCATATTTTATTTATTACATATTCTTGCATATTCTATTTTTTATTGCACATTTCATTCTTTCTTGAATTTATTTTATCTTGCTTTTTCTTGCATATTTTTCTCTTGCATTTTTTTTCACTTACTTTACTGTTTCGTTAAGTGCCCCACCATCCCTATTTTGCCTATATAAATCAGATACAGCAGTTCCCAAACCTAAACCAATGCTTGTGGTTTTCCTATTGCCAAATGTCTGTTGGCTTGGAATACATTGGGGTGTGGATAATGCTGCTTACTTTAGTAGCTGTGAGTTTCAAAGTGGTGCAGCAGCTCGACGCATATACATCACCAATTTTCTGATCTTCTTAAGCCACCTAGTAACTTTATTTGAAGAGATGGGGAGATCTTTTGAGTCAGACTGAGAAAATCTTATGGAGTCCTAGTGATGCAAATGAGGTTGGTTTTGTACTTGATGAGATGTTTGACTGACAGGGTCGTTCCTCACTGGCAGTGCAGAGGAATTTGCACTGGAAACGGGAAAGGAAGTGGAATCTTTGGGGTTGCTTATGGTTAGTTCCAAACTGGGGGGCAGTGTTGATCTGCTGGAGGGGAGGAAGGTGCTGCAGAGAGATCTGGACAGGCTGGGTTCCAACAGAATAAGGTTTAGCAGGGCCAAGTGCAGGATCCTGTACTTTGGCCAGAATAACCCCCTGCAGCTACAGACTGGGGGATGAGTGGCTGGAGAGCAGCAAAGAGGGACCTGGCAGTACTGGTTAGCTCTGGCTGAACAAGAGCCAGGATGCCCAGGTGGCCCAGAAGGCCAATGGCATCCTGGCTTGTATCAGCAATAGTGTGGCCAGCAGGACTATGGATTTAATTTCGCCCCTGTACTGGGCACTGATGAGGCCTGGCCTTGAGTCCTGGGGGCAGTTCTGTGCCCTCACTTCAAGAAAGAGATTGAGGGGCTGGCGCAGAACCAGAGGAGCAATGGGGCTGGGGAAGGGACTGGAGGGAAAACCTTATGAAGAGAGGCTAAGGAAGCTGGGGATGTTTAGCCTGGAGAAAAAGGGACGCAGCAGGGACCTTATCACTCTGTATAGCTGCCTGAAGGGAAGTTATAGACAGGTGGGGGTCGTGCTCTTCTCCCAGGCAGCCAGCATCAGGACAAGAGGCAGGGCCTGAAGCTGTCAGGGGAGGGTTAGATTGGATGTTAGGAAGCCCTTCCTCACGAAACAGGTACTCAGTACTGGAGGACTGGACTGCCCAGAGCAGTGGTGGAGTCACCGTCCCTGGGGGTGTTGAAGGACAGACTGGCTGTGGCCCTTAGTGCCCTGGTCTGTCTGATGTGGTGATGCTAGTTAGGTGCTGGGTTGGGCTGGATGAGCTCAGAGAGCTTTGTCAGCCTCAGTTATTCTGGGATTCTCTCATTCTGTTGAGCTCTCTCTGTGAAGGTTGTAGCTGATCAGTTACTGTGTTGCTTCTGCTTTGGAACGCTTTGTTGAGAGGATCTTGGTCCCTTCAGCGCAGAGTCTGAAAAGCTGGCTATCACAGATACGGAAATAAATGAGGTTTAGTTATCCCAGTAATGACAATCTTTTGGACAACAGCTGCTCAGTGAAGTAAAGTGGATAAGAACCATCTGGAAACTTGAAACCAGATTCCGTTTTTGTAGTATTTGGGAGTAACACGAGTTCATCAGGGTTTCAGGAAGTGGTAGTGACCCTTGTCTTAGTGGAGAGGATGCCCTGGAAGTCTCTCAGTGCTGCTGGGAGGACAGAGAAGATGAAGATGAAGCTGAGCTCACTGTGTGGGACAGATACAGAGGAGAGTGGAGAAGTAAAGGAACCTCTGAGAGGGTTCAGTACCTGCCTAAATTTAATGGATGGGTCCAGAATTAAATTTAGCTTCTGTCAAGGATCTGCCTTGTCACCACTCCTTGCTTGAAAGAAAAGGAGGCAAAGAAATTGAAGAAAAAAGGAACAAATCAAAAAAGGGAGATTTGCTGTGATGGTCCTGGAGTGAGGTACTGGGGTTGCTTTGGGATGTAGTATTGAGATGGAGTAGCTACTGTGATTGCCCTGGGGTGAGGTACTGGGGTGAGAGCAGGGTTGAAGCAAGCAGCAATTTAGCTGGCAGGTGCCAAGCACTTCTAAGCCCACTTTTTTAGAAGCCAACAAGTCTATTTTACATGCCCACACATAAATTTCTCTGCATTTCCCTTTTTGCAACTCTCTGCAGCTTCAGGAATATGCAGGCCTCTGCAAATTGTGGCTGTTCCACAGCCCTTTGAAAGGGGAACTGTTACCTTGGTCCAAGAGCAGAAGGAGGCCAATGGCCAGCAGCAGAACCTGCTGCCAGGTGCTCTGATGGCCATTTGCCTCTGAGGGGCTAATCCTGCCCTGCTTCTAGCTCACAGACCTATGTGCACATGAGGTAAGGAAGGGTGCAGCCTTTCTGGCTCTCAGCTCAGGTTGGGTGCCGTGCAGAACGGATGTGATGGGGTTTGAGACCAAGAGAGATGTTTGGTTGCGATTTTTTTTTTCTACAACTTCCTATTTTGATTTGCATTGCGTTTATGGTTTAGTGAGACGTTCTCGCCTCAACAGCAGAATATTATTCACAGGAAGAAGTGAGTTATTGCTGGTTTTCTTCTGCTTTCTGTTCAGTTACTGTGGATACAGCATGTTGGGTTTTAGACCTACTTCCCCCTTGAACAGTATCTGCAGCTCCCAGTTGAGCTGAAGCTGCTGAAGGTTCTTGCAGGGATTTTTGGGCTCCTTGAACTCCTGTGGGTGCCATGAGCTTTCGTGGGAGGTTCAAGAGGGAGCCCAGCGAGCTGCGGAGGAAGAGAAGGACCGTTAAGCGAGTCAATCAAGGAGAAATCTACAGGTTAAGCTGTGTGAGTATGAACTCTTTCCTTCAGCTCTTAGAATGGTTTGGGTTGGAAAGGGCCTCAGAGACCATCCAGTACCAACACCCTGTCATGGGCAGTGACAACTCTCACCAGACCAGATTGCCCAGAGACCCATCCAGCCTGCCCTTGGACACTTCCAGGGATGGAGCAGCCACAACCTGCTCAGAAATTGCAGGTCAAACACTCTTCAGACCATGTGCAGGAGACAGTGGGATTTGTTCCACGCTGTGTTTGTAGGGTTGACCCTGTCCCATCAGTCTGTGTTGTGAGAACACAGGATGGTGATTGCCTGAAGGATGCGGAGCTAAGGAGTTTTGCAGAAGGACCTTGGGGAGAGCATTGTGTGGCATCACATCCATCAGACCCATACTGGGGGCAGCACTGTATGCCACAGTGCCTCTGGTGCCTGGGCAGTTCCACAAAAACCACTAACACTGCTTCTGGAGTGGGACGTTCCTCCGTGCTTTAGATCTTGCAGTCTCCTAATGGGTCATTTGGGCCTTGCAAGGCCAGAAAGACGAGAAATCCATTGGCCTCCTGGCTCCACAGAGCATTGAATGAGATCCTGCAATATGAGTGATGGCTTTCGACGGAACTTAACCTCCCGAGCCTGTGCAGCTCATGTTCACTGTGGTGTGCCAGACCCTCTCAGACTGAAACCGAAACCACAGCCAGGCATAGGTGGAGGGCTTGGAGCCTTCTGCTGAGAAAACATGGGCAAGCTCTCTTTAGATCTTACTTTAAGTGTCAAACGTTTAATGGCTTCCCTGAGAAGAAATTGGAGACAATGGGTGGGCAGACATGGTGCTTCAGGAGATGGGTTATTGATTTTGGGTTGTAGGGCAGACAGTTGGACATGATGATCTTGAAGGTCTTTTCTAACCTAGACGATTCTGTGATTCTATGTAGAAGTGGTTGGTTTTCATCTCCCATCGCACCTATCCGGTTTTGCGTTGTGTTTGTGTGGAGGGGCTGGAGGCTCTGTCGAGGCTGTTCTGCACAGTCAGTGTAGTAAAGACTAAGATTGTGCTCTTTTTTATTAAAGGTAGGAAGAGAATTGACTCTGAAATTGTAACACTTGGTCACAGATGGATTCAGATAGCCCTTGGCTCATCTGGGCGAGTGTTTGGCTTTTGCCGGTGACTCACTACTGGTTGGGATCAGTGTTTTCAATAGCAATGGATCTTTGTGACATGTCTGCAATTTGTGTTCCTTCTCCTGGGAGCTGTTGGCACACAGGCACAGACACTGAGCTCAGCCGCCATGCCCTTTGGTCCCATGAGAGAGTGATGGTGGTGCTGTTAGAAGCAGCTCTCCCTGGCAGCAAACAGGACTCTGTAAGACATGGCACTGCTGCCTTACCTACCTCCTAAATGCCAGTTAGGAGGGGGTTTTTGCTGTGTGGCTGGTGAACCTCAGAATCATAGAATCTTTATGGCTGGGAAGGACCTCCAGGATCATCGAGTCCAGCCCCCATCCCAGCATCTCCCTACCCCCTAGACCATGGCCTCAAGTGCTCTAGCTACTCACCTTTTAAACACCTCCAGGGATGGTGATTCCATCACCTCCCTGAGCAGCCTGTGCCAGTCAGGGCCCAACCACCCTCTCAGTAAAGAACTTCTTCCTAAGATCCAATCTAACCCTCCCTTAAGACAGCTTGAGGCCATTTCCCTTGTCCTATCATGAGTAATTTGGGAGAAGAGACCAGCACCAGCCTTGCTACAACTCCCTTTGTGGGAGTTGTAGAGAGCAATAAGGTCTTCTCTCAACCTCCTCTTCTCTAGACTAAATGACATCAGTTCCCTCAGCCGCTCCTCACAGGGCCTTTTTTCCAGACCTGAGAGACAGCAGTGAATCAGAAGGCTGTCTGCAGAGAGGGAGGAGTGTGCTTGCTCACACTTGCCTGTTTCCTGAGGTGACAGGAGCAGAGTCTGTATACTGTTGTGATGCCAGTGACTTCTGGAGTGTTGTGATTCTGAGGAGCTGATGACCATGTGCCTGTTGCTTTACAATGGGAATAGGTAACCTGCCTTTTTCATCAGAGACCTGTGGTAACTTGGGTTTTCAGGAGGGTCTGTGCTGACTTCTGTTCTCTTCACACTGACCTGGTGTCTCTGTGTTTAGCACATAGGACATGGAGACATACTTGGCTTTGCTCAGGGCTTGTGACCTGTGTCTTTCTAGACAAGATTTTGTAACGGGAGCATGTTAAATCTTTGTCCTGTGGGCGTTCTTTGCTGTCACTCAGGAGCTGACCTCTCCTTCCTGCTTTAGTCCTCTGCACCTCCAATGGATTCAGTTGAGTTTTTACAGCAGCATCCGCACCTGCCGTAGCTCTGCAGGGGGAACCTTCTTCAAAGAGTCTTCCTTCAAACACTGCCTTTAGTCTTGTATTTTCTACAGACTTGTAGTACTTACTGGAACCACTTTTTTATTATTAATTATGATCTGATTAGTTTTAATTGATTGCACGTTGTTGATTGAGCTCAGGATGGTCAAGCAGATTTTTGCTATCGTTGTGATCTGCATGTGTTTTAAGTGACTTGGCGGTTGGATAATGGGTCGGGGAGTTGCTGTCAAAGAAACAATAATGTTTATCACTGTGAGAGCTGAGTTCCTGATGATCTTGTACAGACAATGATAGTTTTTGCAGATAAAGCCTTGGTGGAAATATTTACAATTATTTACCCAGCTACATGTAATGGCAGTAACTCTTGGAGAGATAATCAGCATGTAGGTAGAGAAAGGGGGATACTCACTGAGGAAAAGGAAGAAGAACAGCATCTGTGAGATTTTCCCTGTGGAATGCTAAGTACTGACTCCAAAAGTTAAATGGGATTTTTGAAAAGTTTATTTAGAGCCAAAGCAAACTTTTTTTATCAGTTGTTTTTGCTCCAGGGGCTTCTTAAGTGGTTGAACCTCATTCAGCAAAGTTGTTTGTTTGGTCTGCAGGCTAGGACTTTTTTGTGCATCTGAATTTGAGTATTGAAGTGACATGGGCCAGTGTGGTTTGTTTAGGTGCTGTGCTGGAACTTTCTTGTCGGGCTTAGAGCAATGATCAAAGCCCTCAGCATCTGAACACCACCTCATCAACAGAGCTTTTGAGTTTTCACTTTGGTCCTAAAAAAGCCTCCACTCTAAAAACAAGGTCTTCTGAAATGGAACCTTTATTTTCATAATGAATAAGCACATCTTAACAACATTTCTGTGCTGTGCCTGGCAATATGGACAATATATGTAACATGGTTTGGCTGCAGCACAAATGTGCTGGGGGAGCGGAGAGCACTGGGATTGTCCTTCCCCAGAGCCTGCACACAGTGACCTGGGGCAGAAGACTCCATCACTGGGGTTGGACTAGATGGCCTTTGGAGGTCCCTTCCAAAGCACTTCCTCATGGAAAGGATGGTCAGACACTGGAATCGGCTGCCCAGGGTAGTGGTAGAGTTTCCATCCCTGGAGGTGTTGAAGGACAGACTGGCTGTTGCCCTTGGTGCCCTGGTCTGGTCAATGTGGTGATGTTAGATCCTGGGCAGGGCTGGATGAGCTCAGAGGGTTTTGCCAGCCTCAATCATTCTGTGAATTCTGTGATTCTCTGATCACCCTTCTTCATCCAATTGGCACAAATGGAGGGGATTGGCTTGGTCTGATTTTATTGCATTTCTATAAGGGTTACAGACAGCTTTCTCCCTTTGCTGAGAGGTCATCGAAGTGCCACTTAGGGGCAACATTTGGCAGTGTCTTTTCTTTTTTTAATGTAGATTGTCCTTATACAACATCACCTCTGTGTTCTTGGGTATATACAGTTATATGTGTGTGTGTGTGTGCACGCGTGTCTGGATCCACAGAAGAGCTGTTGGCATTGACTTTGTACCAGAAGCTCCAAAGCTTTTCTCTAACCCACTGTGAGCAGGTTTTGAGATGGTTTTGTTAACATTGCTGTTTGTGACCATGAACCTTCCCACCCAAGACCATGACAGAAAAAGTGAATGTGAAGCAGAATGTTTGCAGAACAACTCAGCTAGGCTCACTGCAGCATCCCCTCTGTGTGCCCAGGGCAGGACACCTTCTCCTTTTCTAGAGTGCAGTAATTAATTGCTAGTAGGGCAGATCATCTCTGTGGGCTCTAGGCAGCCTGGTTTGGTGGGAGGTACTACTTACTGCTTGTGGTACAGGGTTGGAACTAGAAGATCTTTGGGGTCCCTTTTAACTCAAACTATTCCATGAGTGTGATTCCATGATTCTACTGCCACCCCCTCTTCCCTTCCAGCACATCCAGCCTGCTGGCTCAGATGTATGAAGATGAGTGAATCATGTCTTGTTTCCTTCTTTTATGGGTAGATCCACCTTGGTAGTGTAAAGAAAATCTCTGGTGGCTCTAAGTGCCCTTTTTGTTTATTGGCCAAGGTCAGGAAGGGGTGTGAAGGGGCTGAGAGAGGTCTCTGCAGAAGAAGCTTCTGAAAACAACCTTTAAGGTGCTTTATAAGTCTCTTGTTGTTTTTCCCCTGAAGTGACGTACGGGCAAATATTTAATCAAGGCTTCAGAAGTGCTCCTGTTGTTTCTGAGTTTGGAAAGCAAACACTTAGCAGATTCTGTAAGATCTTGTGGTCAGTGGACAGTAAAGCTGGGCTTAGTAATTTTTCTGGTTAAATCAAATTGATCCCCTTCCTAAAAAAGGGTTTCATATGTAAACACAGAGGAGCGGCAAGTTGCTTTTGTATTACCTTGACTATTTTGCAGACTCTTTAATGCCTGAAGTGGCAAGTGCTAGTCATTGGCCATGCAGACAGGACCCAGGAAGCTCTTTTGATGAGGTCAGACGTAGCATGAGGCAGCCCCTCCAGCCCAGATGCTCTGCTGAATCATCAGCCCCATGAACTGACACATAGTGACCACGAGGGAGGAAGGTCTGTGCGGCCCTGGTGCTTTCAGAATTTGTAACAAAATAAATGATAGATTCTAAACTGAGAAATAGAAGGTAACAGAAAGAATAGATCACTCCCAGCAGCCTGAGAGAAGGGCTCTGTCGTTGAAGCAGGTGGAGCCTTGGTCACTAGGCTGGATGGAAAACTGAGGTGTCTCCGTGCCATCCAGCTCTATGATGGCTACAGCTGGACCATCTCTGTGCACCCATTCAACAGGACCTGGACAGGCTGCAGAGTTAGACATGGAGGAATAGAATTCACCAACTGCAAGTGTAGAGTCTGGCACCTGGGCAAGAGCAGCTCCAGGTACCAGTATAGGTTGGGGACTGACCTGCTTGGAGAGCAGCCCAGGACAAAGGGACCTGGGGGTCCTGGTGGCCAGCAGGACCCTCATGAGCCAGCAATGTGCCCTTTTGGCAAAAAAGGCCAATGGCATCCTGGGGTGGATTAGAAGTGGGGTGGCTAGTAGATTGAGAGAGTTCCTCCTGCTCCTCTACCCTGCCCTGCTGAGACCACATCTAGAATATTGTGTCCAGTTCTGGGCCCCTCAGTTTCAGAAGGACACAGAACTGCTTGAGAGAGCCCAGCACAGAGGCACAAAGATGATGAGCGTCTCCCTGATGAGGAAAGGCTGAGGGAGCTGGGTCTCTTTAGCTTGGAGAAGAGGAGGCTGAAGGGTGACCTCATTATTGTTGATCAATATGGAAAGGGTGGGTGTCAGGAGGAAGGAGACAGGTTTTGCTCAGTGTCATCCAATGATAGGACAAGGGGTGATGGGTGTCAGCTGGAACAGAGGAGTTTCCACATAAATATGAGGAGAAACTTCTTCATGGTGAGAGTGACAGAGCCCTGGAAGGGGCTGCCCAGGGAGGTTGTGGAGTCTCCTTCTCTGGAGGCATTTGAAACCCACCTGGACTGTTCCTATGCCACTGCATCTAGGGGACCCTGATCTGACAGGGGGATTGGCAGGAGGATCTTTCAAGGTCCCTTCCAATCCCTAATATTCTGTGATTCTGTGATCTATTTCATTTGTCCAGGTGAGAGGGGTTTATTTTTTCAAATATTTCACACTCTGACTTCTTTGACACTGACTCTCAAAGCTGGATAACTTTTGAGCCACAAAACAATGAAGTTTTCCAGCATAGGCCACTAGGATTCATCTGCTTTTGGATAGGCTATGGCTTGTTTAATCAAGGAAATCCCCTACTGCTGCCAGTCAGTATTTTCTTTGAATCAAGAGTGACATAAAATTACTTTTTCTCACTTTATTCCCAGCAGAGTCTTCCACTGGCTTCCCTGCCTAAGCTGTTAGGTGCTTTAGAGGAGACTGGAGTCTTTTTGTAATTCTTTGTGAGTTGGTTGGGTTTTTCTCTGCACCAGAATCATGTGGCAACCGGCAAACCCCTTCATGACATTTATTGGCATGTCGGCTCCAGCACTGACACTGCTGGTGCTTTGCAGCCCTCAAAGATAGGATGAGTTCCTTCCAGGAGCCCTTCTCCAAGGTTTACTGAAAGACACGACAAATTAAACATTCAGGACCTGGCACGGGAACCTGTTCTAGGGTGGGAGGCAGGGGGGCATGACAGAACATTTTCTTTATGCTACTAATTTTAATAAATTTGTTGACTGTGGATCACAGAGCCAAGTGCAGCCTCTGAAATGTGGCCAGAGGGTTTGTTGACTGTAAATGGATGTGTACTGGGCCAAGAAATCGTAAAAGTGGTGAGATTGGGGAAAAATGAAGGAGGGACCATCTGTCTGCTGGTTGTGGTTCAATTCCGTCCTTCCCCAAGAACCTTTTGCAGAGCTTGAATATCCTCTTCTGAACACCGGGTTAAGCTCGGCCTGTTCTTTAGCTTCAGTTTAGATACTCTTGGCCAAGAAATATTTCACTTGAATTGGCCCACCCTGGTAGAATAAATGAACTGTATGTAGTAACCCTATAAAAACCCCCAAAATCATGTTTTACACCAGAGACAGTACTGTATTGGGGAAGGGAGTAGCGAGGAGCATGAGAAGCTCTTCATGTTGATGTCATCCCAGGGAGTGATTTAATTTCCTGTTGGGCGTTTCAGTAGGATGGGGCTGGGTTAATGGTATCGTTGAGAAGTCAGTGAAACCTGAAGGATAGGGATGTTGTTATTTCAGTAAGTGGCCAGTCTGCCCATTTCAGTATTTGAGGTCTGTACTGGAAGGAACTGTTTAGACAAGCCATACGTCGGAGGAAATATAAAATATCAGAGGCTTGATCAGTCTGGCTGTCACATTTCTCATGGATCTTTTTATGACGACGCAGTGGATCCTCCTGCCATGAAGCTCTCTTAGATGAGGTAGCTGAAGGCCATCAGTTTATATTCCATCTGTGCATCCGCTTCTTTCATTTTCCTCTTCCTGCCCTTGGCACGATAATAAAATCATGTAAGCATCTGTGTTAAATTCAGTCAGCTTTAGATACTGAGGACTTGGTGTCTGGGAATACTATGTCATTAAAACACTAGAAAATCATAGCAATGGGTCGAGTTTAATTTCAGAACCGGGAAGTACTTGGGATGACTATCCAAGGTCTCAGTTACGTCATTTCCTCCTTCAGGGAGTGTTTGCAGAAATACAACTTAAGGAGAGGATGTAAAAACGATTTTATTTGGTGAGTGCCATGAAGACAGAGGATACAGAGAAAGCAGAGATAGTGGATATCTTCTTTTCCTCCATTTATACTTCTGGGAGCTGTCCTGGTATCACACCCCAGACTGCTGATGCTCCAGAGGAAGTAGAGGCAAGAGAGGAGCCTGCCTTGGTTGATGAGGGCTGGGTTAGGGTTGTGTTGAGCAAACTGAATGTACATAAATCCATGGGCCCTGATGGGATGCACCTGCGCGTGCTAAGGGAGATGGCAGAGGACATTGCTAAGAAACTCTGTCATTTCTAAGATATGGGGATCAGGAGAGGTGCCTAGGGTCTGGAGGTTAGGAAATGTCAATGTAAGTCCTCAAAAGGGTAAGAAGGAGGACTATAGACTGGTCAGCCTCACCTCCATCCCAGGAAAGGTGATGGAACAATTTGTCCTGGATGCTGTCT
>VZRI01005977.1:41748-54668 GCA_013397515.1 Upupa epops
TGGGTGCAAGCTGGAACAGAGGAGGTTCCATATAAATATCAGAAGAACTTCTTCCCAGTGAGTATTATACAGTGTTGGAACAGGCTGCCCAGGGGTGTTGTGGTGTCTCTTTCTCTGGAGAAGTGGGTGAGGAGCAGATGATGCCTTTCTACTAGATGTGTTCACAAGCATTTGCGTATAACTATGTGTAATTCATTACTAGCTTGAGATAGCGAATATAAAAAGGATTATAAAAACCCACACCAGCATAATTCAATCTTGGCACAGAGTGCTGGCTTGGTCTGGCTCCAGAAAGAACAGACAAGTTAAATTGAGTAGAGACAGTGCCATGGTTATTAAAACAGCTTTAAATAGCCCCTCCTCGTTTTGTTTGTGGGAAGGAGTTAGCTCATCTTGCATCGCCACTCCACTCTGCCAGTGACGAGAGAGAAACCACCACCTCAGCCAGTGCACAGGCACCAAGCACCAAGCAATGCAAGGCTAAGCCATGCCACATCTAAAGTACCAGCTCTGCACAGGATGGGGTTCGTGCCCATAGCTTGAAGGTTGTAAGAACTGGCACGGTGCAGGCGACGTGGTCTGTGATGATGATGGGCTGTTACTTGCTTCTTCAAGTTGGGGATTGGATAGAATACAATATCACACCTGATACAGGAAGGGCAGAAAGAATGACTGTCCAACCCATACCTCTCTGTGGT
Source organism: Upupa epops (assembly GCA_013397515.1). Classification (NCBI taxonomy): domain Eukaryota; kingdom Metazoa; phylum Chordata; class Aves; order Bucerotiformes; family Upupidae; genus Upupa; species Upupa epops. The sequence goes on from VZRI01005977.1 coordinate 42,447, forward strand.
TAGTCCTTGCATCAACATAAACCCATCAGCATTGACCCTGTGGTGCCTCACTGAAATGTTCTGCAGTAGTTTTGGTAGTGTCACATCTGCTTTGATCCAGCTGCGTTTGGATGTGTGAAGGTCTGGTGAGGAGGCTTCATTAACATCTGCTCAAACATTTTCATCTGATTGTGTGCTCTGCAGTGATGAGAGCAAAAGGAGCAGTGTGGTGTGAATGGCAAAGTCCGTATGCTCATGCTGTTCCTCTGCCCTGGGCTTTTCTCAAGCTGCATTCTTGTCTCTCTTAAATGACCTTGCAGTTGTCAAGGAGAGGGTTTTGCTCTGGGGTGGCTTTCTGAGCACTGCCAATTTTTAAAAAGAAAGGAGAGGCTGATGTGACAGTGCTCACCCTGCTTCCAGTGCATCCAAACATCTGCCAGATGGCTGTTTGGAAGGAGATGTGGCTGTGCTCACCCCAACCTTGCAGGGATTTCAAAGTAGAAGAGTCCCAGCAAAAAAAGGTGGTTTCCACTGACAGGAAGAACCTTTAAATGCTACAAATTTATTGGATTTCCCCTGTGTTTCAAGGGAAATCCCAAAATGTGGGATATCCCCCAGCTTGCTTAGTCTTAAAGGCCAATGGGCACAAACTGGAGCAGAGGAGGTTCCATCTAAACATAAGGAAAAACATTTTTCTTGATGACAGTGCCAGAGCCGTGGCACATGCTGCCCAGAGTGGTTGTGGATCTCCTGCTCTGGAGACATCCCAAACCCACCTGGACTGTTTCTGTGGGGTCTGTTCTAGGGGATCCTGCTCTCCAGGATGATCTCCAGGTGTCCAACATGTCACAGACATTATGCAGAACATGTCTATGTTTTATTGAAACCACTACACAGGAAGATGCTGGAGTGGAACACTCATACCTCACAAATGTCCCTGCAAGTGGTCTTTTGCTTCTACTTTGAGTTTTCTTGCAAGCAGTTGCAGTAAGGTTTCCTACACTACTACAGGTTTGCTTTCTGATGAACTTGAACTTGGACTGAGTGAAGTTTGGTGGGCACCATTCCCAGTGCATACACTGGTGGTTATTCTTCATGTTTCAACTCCTTGGAGCTTAGGTCTGTATAGGAATATTTAATAAATAGCCGTGATGGTAGTTTTAGTGGAGGATGGTCTAAAACTCATGGCTGAAGGGTTCTATGGTAGCTCAACACAGCTCAGGAGGAAACAAGAACAAGCTGTGCATGGTGAGGTAGCTGGATGAGCCCAACTTCTGTTGATAAGTGCCTGACTGAAATCTCACTAGGCAACACACTGCTGCTCAACCTGAGCAGGACTGGCTGTTAATATAACTATTATGATGATACTCATAGAATCATAGAGTCTTCATTTATGGAAAGGATCTCAACATCATCAAGTCCAGCCTCCATCCCAGCATCTCCCTAACTAACCTCTACACCTTGGCCTCAAGTGCTCTAGCTACTTACCTTCTAATCACCTCCACGGATGGTGACTCCATCACCTCCCTAGGCAGCCTGTGCCAATGCCCAGCAAGTCTCTCAGTAAAGAACTTCTTCCTACGATCCAATCTAATCCTACCCTGACACAGCTTGAGGCCATTTCCCCTCATCTATCATTAGTAATTTGGGAGGAGAGACCAGCCTCACTAAGACCTCCTTTTAGGTAGTTTTAGAGATCAATAAGGTCTTCTCTCAGCCTCCTCTTCTCTAGACCAAACGACATCAGTTCCCTTAGCCACTCCTCATAGGGCCTGTTTTCCAGACCTTTCCCCAGCTTTGTTGCCCTTCTCTGGCCTTGCTCCAGCACCTCAATGTCCTTCTGATACTGTGGCATCCCATTTCTGTCAAGAGAAACCATGGGGTTGGATCCCATATAGTTTATTTCAGGAGAATAACCTTGGATTCTTACCAAGTAAAACTGTGGTGGCACTCAAAAGTGGCCACCAGCTCAGTGTGAGATGGTGATGAAATTAGTTGGTTCCTTGTTCTAGAACAGATTAGCTCAAAGCCGTGTCTCTTAGCTCAGATTGGGTCTGTCTGTTTGCCTTCAAGTATTTATGGATGAAGCGTGTTCCTGGGAGTGACGGGGAAGGTTGTGTGATGGGGTTGGTCCCTCTAGTGAGCTGACAGATGACTCTTGAGCTCTCGGATGGAGAGTGACTGGTACGGGGGCCCCTCTCCTTACGCTGGCAGCAAGTGATTTGTGCTTTGGTGTAAAGAAGGACAAATGCAGCAGCTCTAAGTTTATGAAGGGGAGGGAGGCAAACTGAAGTCTGTACATATTATCTGATCTTTTCTTTCCATAGCAGGAAAAACCTAAACTCTTGGAGCCTTTGGATTATGAAGCTGTTATCACAGAGATCGAAAAGAATATTGGGGATAACCAGTACAAGGACCTGATATTATTCCCCGACGATGACTTCTCAGTAAGTAGATGGCGAACGTGTGTTAGTCATTCTTTTCTGGTTCATTTATTTTATCTTCATTGCAGACTCCCTGCTGCTTGTTACTTCTTCTGTAAAAGATTATGATGAATAGCCATTCTCTAATGGAAATACCCTTCAGCTGATGCCCAGTTGTAACTGCTGCAGGAGAAGAGAGCCCTTCCCATTGCTGGTGGCTCTGCTGTTGTCCTGTGGGACCTGGCGTAATCCATTTGATGTCTTTGTTTCACTCAATGGCTCCATCCCCTTGGTGGCATTGACTGAGTTAATGCGCTCATGGGATGGAGAGAAAACTACAGAGTCGATTTCCTCGGTGTTGTTAATTCCTTTATCCATTTTGCACTGTTGTGAATTGATGAAATTGAAATTCAGCATTATAAAGCTGACGAGATGTGCCACATGCTCTCACACGGCCCTGGAGCCCCTTGATGTAGAGTGGTAGAGGTCAAGGCAGCAGAGCAAACCCTCTTGGCGAAAGAGTTGCAGAATCTTTTTGGTTGGAAGAGACCTTTTAGATCAAAACGAACCATTAACCCAGTACTGCCAGGTCACTCCTAAGCCCTGTCTCTAAGCACCAGGTCCACACTGCGTTTAAGTCCCTCCAGGGTTAGGTACTCCAGCACTGCCTTGGGCAGCCTATTACCATAGTTCCATAGTTGATAACCCTTTGGGTGATGAAGAATCATGCCCTGCTGCTCAAAACCTGTAAAAGCCTATTTTAATACCCTTATTTCCATTTCACTTTGAGCATTTATTGCCGCACTTTGAGTAGCTGCTTCTATTTCATTCCCCTGTGCAACTAATTCTTATGTATAAACAAAAAACGGGGAGGAGAAGGTTAAGATGGGTGAGAGAGTGAATTGCATAGCGGAGATGGCCTGTGGTTTTGCAAGAGCAGATGTAGGTAGGGTCCATAACCTGGCCATAAACCCATCTGTTGTCTTTGTTACTGCCTATTGAAGTTGGCTGTAACACCAGCCAACTGGTGTTATCAAAGACCCTGTGACAGCAGGCAGGATCATGGGGCAGACAAGAGTTGTCAGCTCCATTTCTAGCCCTGCTCCTTCCTGCTGAGGTATCACCTGTGCCCAGCAACCTGGCTCAATAATTTGAGCAGGAAGAGATCTGCTGCTGACTGAATTAGGAGGAGCTCAGCCTGGCTCTGAGTGTTATTTAATGTGATAATACCCCAGGAAATGGTGGACGTTGCTGCTTAGCTCCTAATGATTACAGTGCCCTCAGACTTTGTGTCTCAGGCTTAGTGCAGCCCTGGTCTGGGCAGAAGTCTCTTCAGAGCAAAACCCCACCAGAAGAATTAGCTGAGGCAGGGACCATAAGAGACAATTCTGCTTTTGCTGATGATCTCCCACTTGCGGATATGGGTCAGTTATCATCAGAGCTGCTGCTCTGTCTTGTCTTGTGTTTTGTCCCAGAATTGCCATCTCTCTTCAAATTCAGAGTACACAGTTCTCACAAGACTTCTGTAGGTCTATTCCAACATCCTGGGAGAACTCTGTGGAACAGCAAGAAAAATTGGGGAGTTGAGGGATTTGGTTTAAGGGTGAACTTTGTAGAGTAGAGTTGATGGCTGGACTTGACGATCCCCAGGGACTTTTCCAACCTGAGTGATTCTGTAAATCCTTGGTATCAAGTTTTTGATTTTATATGGAACCATTTACTAGGTGCTTCAGTTTGTGTGGTGTACAGACACATTAAACTCTCTGGGTTGGGAAAATTCTTCCTTCTATCCCCATGCACTGTTGTTTAATCTCTGTCTGAAGGGTTGAACCCAGACTTTCTTCAACTAATTGTATAAACGTGTCTGACTGTCGCATTTGAAGTTGCCATAGAAATAATAAGCCATTGCCTACTTTTAGGATGGGTGTAGGGGGGCAAAGTTTTATCTGTGTAAAGGAGAACCAGCTGAAGTTCAGCCTGATGTGTACTCCTGCATTTTCTGTGCTGTTGAAAGCTCACCTGGGTGCCCTCCTGTTATCCAAGCCTTGGAAGAGAGGCTGGGTAGTACAGTGCTAATCCTCTCTACCACCTCTGGTGTGGCTCTTTCCAGGCTCCTTTGGTGTTCAGACACTGAAAACCCCAAATCTCCTTGTTTTTCAGACCATGAAACCTCCGCTCTCTCAATGTTGTTTGTTTTGGGATGAGTTCACAACAGAACCAGGGTGCATCATAGAGAGCAGAGGGCAAGAGCAGGCAGCATCACTGCCTTTTCTCAGGAGCACATTTGAGCAGAGCTTGGAGCCTCACAGAATCACGGAATTATTGAGACTGGAAAAGACCTCTGGGATCATCAAGTCCAGCCTCCTCGGAAATCACACACCAATCAGACAGTTGTTTCTGACGTCACAGGAGTCACAGTGGTGGGATCATGGGTTCCTTTCATAGTACCATGATCATACCCTGCTTTTTGATTTGATGTACTAACTCATGGCAGTTCCTGGTCATATTTAACTGCTTACTGGGATGAAAATGGGTCCAAGTAGCTTTTCCTGGAGAGACTGCAGCTAGGCTGAGCATCACTGCCTGCTGCGGTTGGCTCTGTCACAGGGACAGCCTCTTCAGAAAGTACATACAGTTAGCATCCCTCCCTCTTGAGATTTCACCACTGGTAACATGTGGAGAAGAGAAGGCTCCAGGGGATCCCTTAAAGCAACGTTCTAGTATTTGAAGGAGCTACCAGAAAGCTGGAGAGGGACTTCTGATAAGGAATTCTGGTGATAGGACAAGGGTTCAAGCTAAAAGATAGGAGATTGAGATGTGATCTGAGGCCCTGTGAGGGTGTTGAGACCCTGGAACAGGTTGCACATGGAGTTCGTGGTGGTTCCATCCCTGGCAGTGTTCAAGGCCAGTTTGGATGGAGCTCTGGGCACCCTGCTCTGGTGAGAGGTGTCACTGCCCATGGCAAGGGGTTGGCACTGAGTGAGCTCTGAGGTCCCTTCCAACCTAACCCAGTCTGGGATTCTAAAAGCTCTAACAATAGGTCTAGGGTGAAAATGTTTGAAGTGGCTGATGGAGCTTGATCTCCATCTTTACATGCTCAGCACACTGTATCAGTAGGGAGGAGACGCTTTGCAAACACCATTTCTAAACAGTCATTGCTGAGGAGCAATATTAACTGTAGGAAAGTGGGTGCAGTGAGAGCAGGAGCTAAATTAAACTGCAGCTTATTGTATGTGAGTACCTGCCGTGCAGGACCAGCCTGTGGAGCACTGAGCGCTGGCTGTGAGCAGGAAATGTCTTTGTGGTCAAGCTTCTGTAGCACAGTGGTTGAACATCTCTGATTCTGAGAAGGGAAGCACTTTGTAGTTTTCAAAACCAGTTTAAATATAACAACACACCGCATTTTACCCTGTCCCAGTTCCAGGTAGACTGGCCTCTGATATCTCTGATATTCTTTGGCAATACCTGCAGAGGCCATGAGCCCAGAGCTACCCTATTTTTAATTTTGTGGTCTTGTGGAGAAGGTGAGGAGAGGAGCATGGCATGGGCAAAACAGTGGGCTTGGGGTGCATGCTGTGTTCCACACAGTCCTGTACCTTACAGAGTACTGGGCTCTGTAAGGTACAGTGACCCCACTAAGGCAAATCTTAGCTGCCTTGGTCAGCGTGTTGCTATCAGTTGGCAAGAAGTGTTGTATTAGATTAAGGGTTTTATTTACTGTCTTAAAAAAATATTCTGCCTGATATACGAGTCAGATAAGTGTTGTTCTTGGCAAGCAGAAGAGGGTGTTGGGCTCTCTGCCTTGCTGTGGAAGCAGCTGCTGATCTTCAGCCGTGGTAGTGTGACAGAACGTGACAGCTGCTGCCTGCTGAACAGAAACCAAATGATGGACCTCAGGGAGGGTGTGTGCTGGGCTCAGAATTGTCTTCCTAGGACCACTTGCAAAAGGAGACTTACACTGTCACCTCTGTGCAAAGTAAAATTAACAAAGCACATTCCTGAGACCATGGGCACCACTGGGAAGTCCCTAAGCTGCACCAGGTGTCAGGCAACTTCCCAGTGACTGACTGTGGCCAGAAAATTCATACTTCTCCGTCTGCTGTCTCTCTACTCGTAGACTAAATGGTTGTGTAAAACTGCACACAGGCTTTGGAGTCACAGGAGCCCACTGCTCGGAAACTGTGTTTAAGTGTGGCAGAGGAACAAGGTGGATTTTCTTATGCTGTGATGCCATCGATATCTGTGGGAGCGGAGTGTTTGAAGCACGTTGCATCCTGAGCTATCCAGATGAAGCATAGAAAGTTTGGGGAAGCCCATAATGTTTGCATCTGCCCTAGTGGTACATGCCTTTCTTTCATGGTGACTCACGTGAACATAAGGGTGGGGAGTCAGGGTGGTCTGTGTAAGCTGTAAAGAAAAATAAAGTCAGTAGTATCCAGCCAAGTGTCCTGTACAGTCTGGGTGCTCCCATTTGCAGAGAAAACTCATCACTTTTGGGTCTGAGGCTGGGGACTGGGAGTTGATCCCCTTGGGGAACAGCACAGCTGTTTCATGGTGTTAGGGGGTAGAGATTCTTCATACTAAACTGTAGTCTTCCCCAGGTTATCAAGGTGCCTTTCCATAATGAATGAGAAAGTGGGTTTTCACCTTGATCTTGAGCTCAGTCCTTCAAGTCTTGGGTGGTGGAGTTTCTCCATTGTAACTGAAAGCATGACCTGCTCTGCTGGGGTTTGGTTTGGTTTGGTTTCCCCTCTTACACAGAGAAAGTGGGAGGGCTGGAACTGTGCCTTGATTCAAAATGCCCCTGGGCTTTCACTTGTGTGACTTCTGCAAAGAGGCTCCTTGCCTACCCTCAGCTTGGAGGAGCTGGGTCATGGAGAGGAGCACTGCTGATGGCCCTGGCCTCCTGTTGGCGTGCTGGGAACTAAGGAAGCTTGGCGACTCATGGAGACCTTCTGCAAGCCCACTTCTCTCTGTGGTTTCCTGCTGTGGCTCAGGCAGGAGCTGAATTCTAAATAAAAAAGATTTTAAAAGGCTTCATTTGTGGAGCATCCGAGTCTGGAAGGAGGACGCAGGACATGTCCAACAGAATGCCTGTGGAGAGCTGATGCCTGATTCCACCTGCTTTCTCCCCATTGAGCCATCTTGTGATGGTCCTTTGGCAGCCCACAGGGAGTTCTTTCTTGCCCAGGTGCAAGGTGCAGGAGGGGAGCAGGGTTAGGAAAAAGCACTGTTGATTTTGGCCTTTGGTGCTGGGAGAGGATGGAAGGAAGACTCCTGGAGGTTTTTTTTGTGAGAAACCTCAGAGCCTGAAGCAAGTTTGCATGGAACAGCTTTACTCCAGAAATGTACCAGAGCTCCTACTGGTGATGGATGCTTTGACTGACGGTACTGAAGAGTGTGTGAGTGGGAACTGGGTTATGGTGGCTGCATAGCAAAGGGGAGAATGCAACCCATGATTACCAGGTTCTTAACCTCTATGTGATACAAAGCTGCTCTTCTGTCACTCTGACTAATTTGCTGGTTTTTAATCTGTTTCTTGTCAGACAGACACCATTTCCCTGGAAATCAGGACGCTGTTTCCTTCCGTGCCTGAAGATGCAGAGCAAAAAGCAGAGAATTTATTCGTTAAGGAGGTAAATACCTAGCGTGTGTATCCTGCAGAGCAAGGGGTCGGGGGAGGCTTGCAGCGGTTACAGCAAACATCATTTTACTCAACTTTTGTATTGCTTGGGTGCTTTGAATCAAGTTTAGTTTTGGAGGCAAGAAAGAGAGGGAGGGTTCCACAGCAGGTGCCTCTTCAGAAATGTTTGTATCTGGAAAAAGGGCAAATGCACTGAAATCACCACTGATTCCACCGCTTTCCAGCTGCTTTCCCGGTCACCACCAGTCCACTGCTGTTGACATTGGTGTTTTCACATGAGTGCAGATTGCCGGTGATCTGAGTGCACTTTGCACTTTGAAAATACCACTGTATTTCCCCAGAACAAGAACTATTTGACACTGGTTTAGACTGAGTCCTTATGTGTCTTACCCAGAGGTCTGTGTTCCAATTAACTATCTGAGGAGTAGTTGGGCTGTGAAGGTTGTGTAGGGATTTGTATGTAATAAAGAATCATAGAAACATTAAGGTTGGGAGAGACCTCCAAGATCATCCAGTCCAACCATCAACCCCCCCCCCCTCCCCAGCCCACTCAATCCTGTCTCCAGGGACACATCTACATGGTTTTTGAACCCCTCCAGGGACAGGCACTCCACCCGCTCCCTGGGCAGGCAGCCTGTTCCAACCCCTGACCACTCATTTTCTAAATGTCCAACCTAAGCCATCCCTGGCACAGCTTGTGGCCATTTCCTCTTGTTCTAGCACTAGTGACTTGGGAGTAGAGACCAGCATTTACAGTTTGTTCTACCTTCATAGTGGAAAGTTGAGCAAAGTTCTATGGCAGTGAGAGTCGGGCCAGGAGTGATTCATTGTTCTACCATTATAAACACTGGAGTTGTACTGTTTCCATACCTGAGCTCCCATGGTATGAGTTGGCCCTTCCTGCTGCCTCAGGGATATTTCATGTTGTCACTGGTTTCATCGCTCTGAAGGACACTGGACATGCTGGCTGCCCCGTTCAAAGGAATTTCCTCCCTGAACCTTCCCCATCTGCCACAAGAAGTTTAGAGTACATCTCATCACAAAACAGATTGAACCCAAATTCCTGGGCAGTTTCTGTAAGGAATGTAATCCCAAGCCCCTACGATTAGCCCTTATCATGTGTGTTCCTTGCCATTTTTTCCCAGATTGGGGTTTTTCACCTCTGGCTGACTGGTTTGAGTAAGTTTGTCCTGTTTCATGTTTGAGATAATTTGTGGAGGAAAATTCAGTTGCAGACAAAGGCAGGGATTCAAGAAAAAAAATGGAATCCAAGATTAGGCAAAAGTGTAGCTGTAGGATTGTGCTCAATTGGACACTTTCCAGGCTGATTCTATTTCTCTGCAGCAGCTCTATAAGAGGGCAGTAAGAACTTCCTGCTGGCTCAGGTTGCCTGAACGTTGTCATCTGTCTTGATCCAACAGCTGGGTTAAAGGATAGTATAGCTCATGGAATTATCTCCCTGCCCCAAAGCCTGGCTGCCCCCTGAGCACTTCGAGGTCTGGTTTGGATTTTAAGGTTCCAGGAGGGCAGTTCTGTGCCCTGTGGCTTTGCAAAGAGCGTGGGGGGTCTCAGATGGAACCACGAGACCCGATGTCTGGGACTCATTATAATTGAGTGCTCCAAGGGGCTGCTGCTCACATCAGCTTGGTAAAACACATATTGAGCAGCACCTCTGTAAGCTTCCTCTCCAACAGCAGCCAGCCAGGAGCAGGGGGAGAGGAGAGCAGAGCAGTGGAAAAAGCCAGAGCATTTCCAAACTCATGCATGGAATAGCAGCAGGATTAAACCCTCCTTGAAGGTAGTAAAGCACATGTTTCCCTTCGCTGCAGAGCCAAAAGCTATTTATAAAATAAATTAAGCTCCAGGAAGAGGATGGTTTCTAGTCCAAAATTAAGTCCAGCTAAGCATGGGGTGCTGAGAAGCGCTGTGGCCATTCTGATCCAGCAGCAGCCTGTGGTATTTCAGGCTGGTGTTCTGCACTTCTGTACAGATGTGCAGGAGTAGAGCTTGTGACCTTCACTTCTCTCTTGGTGCTGTGAAAATGACTTAGGGAAGGAATCTTTCTTCACATGAACACTCTTTCATGAACAGTAGAGACACCTGTCTTGTATGTGCTTGACTAGCTGTTGGCCAGGTGTTGCTACTACTTGGGATCCAGTGCCTAATTCCTGATGGGACTCATAGGAAAGCTAAGGGCAGTTTCACCCTGCTGAAGCTGTTTTGGTGCTCCACATAAATGCTAACAGCCATCTCCACTCATGCTGTCACAGTTGTGACGCAAGGACATGGAGCAGGTCAGTTATCTACCAGTGAAGGGTCTGCTGCTGCTTCATGTGGTGCAGTGTGAGAACATGGTATAAAATCTATTTCAAGTGCCCAGACCCCTAATCTCCTGTCTCATCCTTCTGGGAATACAACGATGATCAGATGGTCTTGTCTATATGAGCGAGTAGTCCAGGGTAATGCCTTAAAACCCTGTCTGCCTTCTCCTGGGTGATTGTTTCCCACTGTTGCCAGTAGGAAGGTTTTACTCCAGTTCTTCCATTGCTGGAGGAGTCCTTCAAGGCTCAGGTTTTTCACTGCAGCCCATACTGAAATCCATCATTCAGCACCTGGGGATTCATCAGCCTCCCTCACTCCAGCAAAGGTACACAGTGCTCACAAGATGACTTGGCTTCGTGTGCAGTATCGGTTTGTGGATGCAGAGGAGCTGACAAGCCAGAACATTGATGAGGCTGATGTTGATGAGGAAGGCTTTCAGCATGGGGAGCATTCAATGATGTCTGCATGCGCTGAAGCATTGTGCCTCTAGCTCTCCTCACACCTCTTGTAGATTTTACATTTTATGGGTTGGTTAATATCTGAATGTCTTCATTCTTTCCTAATCATTAGGTATATGCTAAAGGCAATACGTCATTCGTGTATCATCTTAGGGTATTTTCCTTGTGGATATGTCTACGTAGTTTCCTTAGGCAGGAGGAGCTTGAGTAACTAAATCAGGCTCCAAGAAAAAGGAGGTTTCCAGAACCCAGTTGTTCCATGCATGACTTTTCTCATCTGTGCCTCTCTGTTTCCAAGACCTGCACACCAAGTGCTGTCTTAGAGACAGTACAGGCAGGGAGCTGCTTTCAGGTGTCTCGAGGTGCTCAATTTCCTTGTGCTTCTCTCACTTCTCATTCTCCTTCCTTTTTTCCTCTAGCGAAGGTTTACTTGGAGGGTAAATTGCTTGTTAAGTGTGTCTTGCACCGGAGTGCATCCCGCTGTCATCGCCACAACCAGACCTGAGTACAGGTGGAAAAAGCTTGTCAGATTGTTTGTCTCTCTAAGAAAAATCAGGGCAGCTGGGCTAGGAGAAAAAAGAAAAGGAATGACCTGAATTTGATAGTGCCCTTGGGAATGGGCTGAGCAGCAGTGCAGGAGGGAAGTTCATGCAACATGCGCCAGCCCTCCTCATCCCCAAGCTTCCATCTCTCCACCCGTATTTTTCCTCTCCCATAGTCCATTCAAGCTCCGCAGGCCCTGTGCTGGTGCCTCCACTCTTTGCTGGAAGCAGTCAGATCAGCTCCAGTCTCAATAAAATTTGTGCCTTGAGAAAGGTTTTTCCTGCTCCTTAAATTGGGATCTCAGGTATTCTCCTTGTTGTTAAAACGCAATTTCCAATTAAAAAGAAAATAAAATTATTCCAAGTCAGTGCAGCCAGCAGAAGAATTTGGTTTTCATTTGAGGAGAAAATGCTGCACCTTTGTTTTTAAAAATACTACATGTAGTTTGCAGTGAGCCAGCTGAAGAGCAGCATTAACTGAATCGCCTTTCCTTTTGTGAATTCACTGAATGGGACTGGAATGTGCTGTTTGGCCCCGTTGGGTTTTTTCTTTTGATTAGCTTCTTTCTTGGAGGAGCACAATAAACCTTTACAGTTGTAGTTTGACAATTTGCCAAATTTTCATGTGTTTGATTTTGTACTGGTGTGTGTTTTGAAAGTAGAGATAGCTGTCCCATCAGATCCCTGAGGCAGTATCCTGGCCCCAGAGGGGATGGGTGGTCAGAATCTATAAAAAGGAGGTGGACTTCTAGATTTTGGCCCTTCTGGTTCTGTCTCTTGGCAGAGAGAGAGCTCTGCCAGGCTGAGGGGCTGAGTGCCACTCCCCACCTCCCTGCCACCCCAAACACTTGGGG
>VZRI01005977.1:69743-87565 GCA_013397515.1 Upupa epops
CTCCTCATCAGGCTTTCCCTCCAGTCCCTTTCCCAGCCTCGTGGCTCCTCTGGACCCAATCGCTCAATCTCTTTCTTGAAGTGAAACACTCTGGTTTCCAGACTGGTATGAAGAAATATTTTGCCAAGGTGGATTTACTTCCTCAGAGCCACAGAGGCCCTGCAGAGGTTACTCGGAGTCACAGGATCATGTGATATAATAAGAGGGTACTGTCAGAGTGGACTGAATGCTCTGGCTTTCCCAGAGAATGGAACATGTGTTTCCCACAGAAGGAGACACCCACTCGCTTGTCTTTGTACCAGTAAACAGTTTTTCCTCAACTGCAGTTTGTCATCTTTGTGTTTCATTGCAAGTGATTCCCTGGAAAACTCACCCTGCCACTTCTTCCTGTTGTGGTGACCCTGAATCTTCCTCTTAATAACCCTGGATGTTGTTTCTTGGGGGCTCTGTTCATTTAATAATCATCTGTGACAAGCAGAGTCAGTCTGGGGTTTTTTATTCTGAGCTAGCTGTTAGTTCTGGCATGCTTAAACTACCTACTAGTCCCCTGAAATGACACAGTTGGGAGCTGACTTTGGAAGGGATGAGCTCAAGCATGGGGGTTATTTTAATGCATCTCCTAATTTGTACATAATATTTCCCTGATTTCTTTTTCCTGTTGCAGGAACCTATTATCAGACTAAAAGCCATTCAAACCCTATTCAAAGATCCTATTAAAGGGCTGTGGTGTGTCTATGGTGTTTCCTGTAGGTAGAGCCTTTCTTTGTGAGCGTGGCTCTGTACGATGTCCGGGATGGCAGGAAGATCTCGGCGGATTTTCACGTGGATCTGAACCATGTGCTCGTTAGGCAGATGATTTCAGCTCCCTCACTGATGTTAGAAAACGGCACCATGGAAAATATGGATTCAATTGGAATGGAAGAACCACAGGTCCAGGGGTTCCCCGAAGAATGGCTGAAATACCCAAAACAGGTATTTCACATGCGTGACTTAGGGACTCATGAGACTTACTTTAGCTCAGTCATAGACTTGTAGACTCATCAAGGTTAGAAAAGAACTTCAAGATCAAGTCCAACCGTCCACCCTACAAACCAAAACCACTAAACCATCTCCTGAAACACCCTGGCTGCCTGTTTGTTTAAACCCCACCAGGGACAGTGCCTCAACCCCCTCCGTGGGCAGCCTGTGCCAAGGCCTCTCCACTATTTCTGGGAAGAAGTTTTTCCTAAGATCCAATCAGAACCTCCCCTGGCACAACCTGACCCCATTTCCTCTGGCCCTATTGCTAGTCATCAGGGAGGAGAAGCCAACCTCCACCTCACTCCATCCTCTTTTCAGGTAGTTGCAGATGGCAGTGAGATGTCCCCTCAGCCTCCTCTTCTCCAGATGAACAGCCCCAGTTCCCTCAACCTTTCCTCATCAGACCTGTTCTCCAGACCCCTAACCAGCCCAGTTGCCCTTCTCTGTCCCCTCTCCTGCACCTCAATGTCCTTCCTCTCCTGTGGTGCCCAGAACTGCCCCCAGTACTGGAGGTGCAGCCTCACTGGGGCCAAGTGTAGAGACAGGATGCCCTCCTTTGTAATTTCCATCAGAGAATTTATTTGTGTTATTGGTGCTCCCTGATTTGAAGGCTGTGAGTGTGGCGGCAGGATGAATAGGTCAGTGCATCCTTGTGTGTGTGTGTGTGTATAACTAGTATTTCTATACAAGATGCTCAATTATTGAGCTCCTTGGATAGACTTTCAAACCCTTTACAACCAAAACTTTGTTAACGAGTGTCAGTCATTTGGAGAAGTCACCAGTGTTACTTGTGCTCTTTGGGTTTGTCTGGGGACCCCTTCAAAACAAAAATCAAACCAAGCACCAAGATGCTGCACTAAAGATTTTACGTTCTTCCACGTTATAGCTGTTGTGGGAAGCTCCACACATTAGCTGCTCCTCTCTCCATCGTTGCCCTGAACCAGTGTCCCGGTACTGCTGTCCAGGAGGACCAATTGGGTTGAGTATGCTGACTCAAGGTGCTGCCTGTGCAGAAAGCCACTTTAGCACAACGATCCCATTTGCCATTGTGCAACGATAACAATCCTTGCTGATCCTTCCTGGATTTGGTTTGCTGTCGCTGCTGTCAGCAGGGAGCGCTGGTGGGGTTTCAGCGCTCCAGCGTTGCTGAGTCCTTTCCTCTCTCTCGTCCACAGGCTCTTTTCTCCATAAGTAACCCTCACTCTGAGATCGTGTTAGTGGCCAGAATCGAGAAGGTGCTTACGGGAAACATTGCCAGCAGTGCTGAACCCTACATTAAGAATCCTGACTCCTTTAAGGTGATGTAACAGGAACTGCAGATCCTCTTTTTTCAGCCCACTGGAAGCCTAAGCTGTTGCACACTGCTCCCAGTTGTCACCTCTGAGCAGGACAAACTCACAGGAGGTTCCACCTGGGAAAGCAAATGTCCAAGCTCCATTGGCCAAATGAATGAGGTTCCACTTTGCCTGAGCAGGTGAACCCCTCTGGGGTTCTCTCCTATGCCAGTTGCATCTCTCAGAGGGAAATTTCCAGAATTGCACATGCTGAAGGGTATAATCTCTTAGCAGAATCATAGAATCACAGAAAGTTAGGGGTTGAAAAGGACCTCTAGAGGTCCACCCCTCCTGTCAGAGCAGGGTTTGAAAGTCTCCAGAGCAGGAGACTCCACAACCTCCCTGGGCAGGCAGGAGACTCCACAACCTCCCTGGGCAGCCTGTGCCAGGGATCTGTCACCGTTACAGTGAAGAAGGTTCTCCTCATGTTGAGGTAGAACCCTCTGTGTTCAAGTTTATACCTGTTATTTCTTGGCCTGTTACTGTGAAGCATCTTCCCCCATGGTCAGTATCCAGGTCAAATATTTTAAGTGCTCTGTAGCCTCTCCAGCAGAGTAATACTTGGATGCTGCCTGTGCTGCATTTCAGATCGTGAATTGATGTTATAGTTATTCTGATAAAGTAATTCACATTCTCTCTTGTCTCAGTGTGCCCAGAAGGTGTTAAAATCCAACAAACAATTCTGCAACAAGCTGGGGAAGTACCGGATGCCCTTTGCTTGGTCAGTGCGGTAGGTATTAACGCTTCTTTATGCTTTTATAAGCATCTCCTGGCTTATTCCTGTCTTGGGACCAGCATCCTTTTATTCTTTACTGCTTTATCAATCTGCAGCTCAGCAAAGCTTTCAGCATGACCCAGGACCACCCAGAAGATCCCACAGCTTTATTCTTCCATTGCTCTATTTCTCACAGAGCTGAGCATTGGTTTTGCTCTCATTCAGTGTTCCTGCAGTGGAAGCAGACAGTGAAGTTGCCAGCGTCCATTTACCACCAGCTCCACCAAGTGCTAAAAATTGCCCCACAAAGACAAACACAGAATCACAGAATCCTATAATAACTGAGGCTGGAGAGGTCCTCTGAGCTCATCCAGTCCAGTCCAGGACCTAACATCACCCCATCAGCCAGTCCAGGGCACTAAGGACCACAGCCAGGCTGTCCTTAAACACCTCCAGGGATGGCAACTCCAGCACTGCCTTGGGCAGTCCATTCCAAGGTCTGATCAGCCTTTCCCTGAGGAAGGCTTCCTGACATCCAATCTGACCCTCTCCTGGCAGCTTCAGGCCTTGCCCTCTCATCCTTGCACTAGTTGCCTGAGAAAAGAGCCTGACTCCCACCTGCAACGTCCCTTCAGAGAGTTGTAGAGAGGGACAAGGTTCCCCCTGAGTCTCCTCCATGCTAAACACCCCCAGCTCCCTCAGCCTCTCCTCATCACCCTTTCTCTCCAGTCCCTTCCACACTCTCCTTGCTCTTCTGGACCCAGCCCCTCAATCTCTTTTTGAAGTGAGTGGCTCAGAATTGCCCAGAACAGGGGAAGAATTATGTCCTTAAACCTGCTGGCCACATTATACCTGATAAACAGAGTTGCAGTGGACATCTAAAATTAACTCACTGAACCAGGGCAGGGTATGGAGCTCCAGAAGTGCAGTTTCCATTGCTGTGTGCAGGGAAAAGCTGGTGATCTTTAGAATCTGGTGCTTCGATGGCCAAAGAGAGGAGGCGCCATTGGAACAGTTCATTTATTTTTTATTGTCATAGATCTCGGTCAGCATCCAGCAGGAGCAGTGTGTGCTCCAGGGAGAGGCAGGTAATGTGTTCTGAGCTGTCATCGCAGGCCCAAGGATGCCCATTAATATGCACTACCTGCGTGGAAGCCATTCATCAGGTTTATGTGGATGGGTGTCTCCTGGGCTGACTGAGCTACTTTTAGCCTGTAATGGACTGTACAATGGCCAGAGGAGCAGCCTGGGCATCAGAGGCTTTCTGTTAACTCCATCCTGCCTGTGTGGTGCTGGCAGTGATGCGTCCTGCAAGTCTACCACTGCCCTAGCAATGTTTGGGTGGGATGATGTTTTTAACCAGCTCGTGGTCTGGTTGGTCACTCAGAAGTGTGGAGAAGATTAAAAAGTTCTTCAGTTCCAGTCTACTCACTGCACAGAAGACACAGGTGCTGTAGCACATTATGTGCAGATAGTGGGATCGAGTCCACTCTCAGTCAGGCGGCAGATGACACTGTGGGGTGAGAGTGTTGATCTGCTGGGGGATGGAAAGGCCCTGCAGAGGGACCTGGACAGGCTGGATCGATGGGCTGAGGCCAACTGTATGAGGTTCAGTAGGGCCAAATGTTGGGTCCTGTACTTGAGCCACAACCCTCAGCAGCTGCAGGCCTGGGGAGGAGTGGCTGGAGAGCTGCTCAGCAGAGAGGGACCTGGGGGTGCTGATTGACAGAGGCCACACTATGCCCGGGTGGCCAAGAAGTCCACTGGCATCCTGACCTGCATCAGAAATAGTGTGCCTAGCAGGATCAAGGAGGTGATCCTCCCCTAACACTCAGCCATGATGAGGCTGCACCTCCAGTATTGGGGGCAGTTCTGGGCACCACAGGACAGACATTGAGGTGCTGGAGAGGGGACAGAGAATGGCAACTGGGCTGGTTAGGGGTCTGGAGAACAGGTCTGATGAGGAAAGGTTGAGGGAACTGGGACTGTTCAACCTGGAGAAGAGGAGGCTGAGGGGACATCTCACTGCCATCTGCAGCTACCTGAAAAGAGGATGTAGTGAGGTGGAGGTTGGCTTCTCCTCCCTGGTGACTAGCAATAGGGCCAGAGGAAATGGGGTCAGGTTGTGCCAGGTGAGGTTCTGATTGGATCTTAGGAAAAACTTCTTCCCAGAAAAAATGGAGATGCCTTGGAACAGGCTGCCCAGGGAGGGGGTAGAGGCACCATCCCTGGAGGGATTCAACAAACAGGCAGCCAGGGTGTTTCAGGAGATGGTTTAGTGGTTTTGGTTTGTAGGGTGGATGGTTGGACTTGATCTTGAAGTTCTTTTCTAACCTTGATGAATCCTTGTTTCTATGATTTTATCTTAAACTCCATGGTCATCTTACCCATGGTGTTATAACTGCATAGATGTGTTCAGTGATAATGAGACATACTGCCTTGGAATCAGAACTGAAGTCTTGATTCACTGAGGCTTGGCCTATGAATAGTGCTCCACCAGACTGAAGCCTGTGCATTGGCAGTTCTGGTAGTGTGGTATGTGACAGCTGCAGCCTCCAGTCACTACAGCCATGGAGGCAGATGGCCCCGCTTGGGCAGAGTTTGGCTAGGCTTTTGGTGGCATCTCTGTGTGTGGGGCTGTTGGTCAGCTATTCAGCTGACTCATTCTGAATCCTGTTATGAGAGCACATAGTTCAAAAGCCACTGACCGTGTGTACTCTGTTGTTCTCCAGTAGCTGCAGTTGGTGATGCTGCACTCACCACAGCTTTTCACAGTTGTCAATCTCTAGCCTTTGACATCCCCACTGACCCCTGTACCTCACCCCACATCTCCACAGCTTTTCAATCCCTCTAGACACAGGGACTCCACCACTGCCCTAGGCAGCCTGCTCCAGAGCTCCAGCAGCGCCTGGGTTTGCTCCACAGCACAGGGATGCACAGGAATCACTCACTGTATGTTTCAGTTCCCTCTGTTAGTCCAGAGAAGGAAGCAGTGCTGAGCCCCGGAACTACTGTGGTGTTAGCAGGCTGTAATAGTTATTGAATCCTTTGGGTTTTTTGTGGGTTTTGTTACTCCTCCTGACAGGATTTATGAGATAAGTGGTGGCTGACAGCAGTTAGGTCTGGTTCCTCCCTAATAACGATTTCTGACATAGTGTCTGGACCTTGTTCCTTCTAACTGCTGGAGGCAAAGATCTGACAGAAACAACTGTTGAACTGATTGTTCTCTGCAGGTACTAATAAATGGAGTCATGATGCTTCTCTCAGTTAATTAAGACACGGTGCATTTATACTTCTTCTTGGATCCTCTTCCAAGGTTTACTCTGTTATTTTGCATCTGACAACAGTTTGTCCTGGCATCAATTCTTCTTCTCACTGACAGTGAACCAGAGGAGTTAATGAAGGAAGCAGAACTGGCCAGATGATTTCCAGAGCAGCATTTAGTGTCAAAAACACTTCACTTTCATTGAGCAACATTTTTGCATGCTCCACCTGACCCCAGGGTTCATGAGTTTGGAAAGCTGTTATCTGCTCCAGCCAGCCTAGGTGACTCTTGGGGATCTCTAGATCCATTCCAAGGGTGCTGGAATGTCTTCATTAAACCCCACAAGTGTCAGCAAGCAGGAGTGGAAATATCTGGGAATTATCTCCTGTGTACTCAGCAGCTGGTACCTGTTGTCCGCGGTTAGAAACTGATTCCCTCCTTCTTGTTTTCCTGTTGCATTTGGCTCTGTGTAGCCAGTTCATCAGAAGTGGAGTTGCTGCTCCATCAGTATGATTAGAGAAGGAAAACTGAGCCCTGCCAAGCTGCTGTCATGCTCCTGGGGGACACAGGACAGGTTTAGGGTGTAGGGAGGTTCTGTGGAGGCTTCTTACTTGGTGAGATGTAATGGTTGGGGTTTGACGTCTCATCATGCTTTTTGCTATTTACAATTCTCATGATGTTCATTGGACGGTGACTTCATGGATGGAGCTACCTACTAGCATAAAGAATCCTGCAAAACCACTTCCTTCAAGTAAGGAGTCAGGCTCTGCTGAAGTGAGGAGCTGGGTCGTTAGTGATGAGCAAAGTGATGAAGTGAACAGGGTGTTGAAATCCTACCAGGCTCAGGAGCGGTGGCCACAGGGATGGTCTCTCTGGGTCTTCCACAGAAGCTGGCCAAGAACTGCAGCTTTCTCAAGCAGGACCTGGCCAGAGAAAAGTGCAGGTGCAAGTGCAGTGGAATTGCCTGGAAATGTGCAGCTTGGAGGAGCTTCCTTGTGAGAAGACCTGTAGGGAGCCCATGACTCTGTGTAAGAATTTGTGTCCTAGCCTTGGTAAAACACTACGTGAGTTTTGAGTGTTCAAACATTCAAAACATGCAAAAGTTTGTGAACGCACTGTTTGTCTTTCCTTACAGGCCAGTGTTCAAGGATAATCAGGGGAATGTGGACAGAGACTCGCGCTTCTCACCTCTGTTTAGGCAGGAGAGCAACAAGATTTCCATGGAAGATTTGATCAAGCTCATAGCAGAATACAGAAGGTAAGGACCACTTTTCCTTTGGTTCATGGAGGAGTAAAAGCTCTGCAAAGCTGCTCAGGGTAATTCTAACACCTTTTCTACTTTTATTAAACTAATGGTTCTCACTAACCTGTTACCTGACAAAGAGTGCCAGGTTGGACTTTTCAAGGAACTTGAACCATTATTTGGCACATTAATAACTCTTGTTATAGCCTGAAGACAGCAAATCTTTAAATTAACCTACATCAGGGGAGATGCAGGTGAAGGACCCAACAGAAGGACATTTCCTCAGCGGTGGTAGCCAGTCACTGCCTGTTAAAGGTGCTCATATGTATTTATGTCCAAAATCAGGGTCTGTATTTTTATTTTCGATCAATTCCTGATGAGTCTCATCTTCCTTGTTCTGATTTCCTGAAGCTTTTTCATTTCTGTCTCTGCAGAGCAGAGAAGATTAGCAAAATCCAGACCATACCTGGCTGTTTGGAGATCTCAGTTGACTGCGTTCCATTGGAGCATCCAAGTACGATTCCACTTCATCATTAATTATTATCATTAAATGGGACTTTGTCACAGGCTTTGCAGCCATAATTGCTGCCCTGAGACAGTTCTGCTAGATGTGTCCACTGTTGTATCAAGAAATGTGTGCAGGGGAGTGATTCATCTTCATGTAATTGCACCATTCTTTGTTTTATCCTGTACCTGGGCAGACATACCCCAGCAATATGGGACCCAATGTGCTGAGGCTGTGTGTCACGACAGTCCAAGGGCCACTAGATAGAGAATTATGGTTAATTTAGTTCTGGACCACTTGTTTCTTCATTTTGTTGATGTTCTTGGAGAACAGAGAAACAGAATTGAGCTACTGAGCTGTTAAATTCATTACAAACAGCATCACCTCTGTATACTGGGTGAAAAATGCCCCTGTACCTGTAGTGTTGTTACACCACCAAGTACTGGCTGGATCAAAAGAGGTTTTCAGTGCTGTACTGCTCAACTTAATCAAGATGAAGTGTCTAAGGATGATAAATTGTCATTGTTCTGAGGTGCATCAGAGATGCAAGTTAATCAGGGCTTGACCTGTTGCGCCTCAGCTTTACTTAGCTTTGGCAAGTTAAGGGCAGCATTTCACTTGTTCCATCTCAGTCTCACTCGTAGTTAGTGGTAAGGCTGTGAAAACACACAGACTACACGATGGTTTCCTCTTCTGCTCTGTTGCAGACTGTGTAACATCATCGTTTATTCCGATCAAGCCATTTCATGACATAAGGGAGCACCAGCCTACAGTGGAAGTGGAGGAGTTTGTACAGGAGTCAACAAAATACTCTCGACCCTACCGAGTGTACAAGAACCAAATCTACATCTATCCCCGGCACCTCAAGTATGACAGCCAAAAATACTTCAGCAAGGTACAGTGTGTGACCAGCTCAGACCAGTAATGCCTGTGCTGTGGTGCAGCTCTCATGGAGATTAAGGAGATCTTGGCTTGAAGGAAGGGAAAACAGTGATGCAGAGTATTTTTTCAAGGATGATCAGACGGCTCGAGCCCCTCTGCTATGGGGATGGGCTGAGAGAGTTGGGGCTCTTCAGCCTGGAGAAGAGAAGATTCCAGGGGACCTTAGAGCAGCTTCCAGTGCCTGAAGAGGGGCTACAGGAAAGCTGGAGAGGGATTTTGATGAAGGATTCTAATGGTAGGACAAGAGGGATGGATTCAAGCTAAAAGGGAGGAGATTAAGATGAGATTCTTGATTGAGATTGAGATTCTTCTTTTAGGAAGAAATTCCTCCTAGTGAGGGTGTTGAGTCCCTGGAACAGGTTTCCCAGAGGTTGTGGCTGCTCCATCATCCCTGGCAGTATTCAAGGCCAAGTTGGATGGGGAGTTTATTCCAGCCTGTAGAGTTTGCCTGTTTCTGTGGGAGCTCCATTCCTGATCTGAGCTTTAACACCTTTCTGTCTTCCCAGGCACGGAACATAACTGTTTGCATTGAGTTTAAAAGTTCTGATGAAGAAGGAGCAAAGCCACTGAAGGTGAGTACCGAGAGTGTGGCAAGAGAACACGATGCCAACCCAGAAATTTGGGCTACACTACCCCTGAAAAACGATAGACAGACTATTGTCTTGTGCCTTACATTTGCACTGTAGTTCTGTTGTTCTTACTGTTCAGTTGGTCTTATTGGTTTCTGTTTAGACTCATGGAGATGGCAGTATAAGAAAATTTAAACCTTTTTTTACCATTTACCCCACATTTCTCACCACGCTTAGGATCTAACCCTAACTCTAACCTGATTGAAAAGAGTGAGGCACAAGATGAGGAGAACTTTAGACTTAATTATTAGCTTTGCTGCTGGCGAAGGGTTGTTGCTGTACTGTCATTCTAAATCAAGTTGCCATCACTCAGTGCTCAAGAGCCCCCAGGCTGGAGATCTCTGGCCAGTGGGTTGTTAACTGGTTATAAGTGGTATAGCTTCCACAACACTCAAATGTCAGCAAAGGCATTGCATCCTGTATTGAGCTGCATAAGAGAGAAGTGGATCCCATAAAGCATTTAGCGGAAAGCTCTGGAATAGATAACAATGAGGAAGAAGTCCGAGGAGCCTGTGGTGCCTAGCAGAGTGGAGGGAGATTGTCACAGAATCAATGGACTTTTACTGGAAGTCTGTATAAAAAATTGCAGCTTTAAGCACTTTAGAAGGCTTCTTAGAATATTTGATCAAAGTAATTGTCAGTGTGTCATGCTGCTTTTCCAATGCACATGCCCATGGGCTATCCCAAGACTGATGCCATCAGCAGAACTTCCCACTGTAACTCCTGCCCTGTTCCTTTCGTCAGTGTATTTATGGGAAGCCAGGTGGACCACTCTTTACCACAGTAGCCTACACCGCTGTGCTGCACCATTCCCAGAATCCGGACTTCTATGATGAGGTCAGTGTGCTTTTTCCTTTCCTCCAGTGTCTGCCAGTCCCACCCATCTGTCAACAAGCCAGAAAAATACGTGTCAATCCCTGTGTGACAGTGCTGGTCTCTCTGGATGGGTCGGTGCTTCCGAGGATTACACACGGTCTCACGTTGTGGGGTTTTTTTCCTTAATCAGCTCTGTGAGTCTCCTTTTGTAAGCTGCTCTGAGTATAGTTAAGATGCTGTGGAATGAATTAGGAACAGTCTAGCTCTGTAAAATGCATGTCTGAATTATATTATGGGCCCAGCTGCATCTCTGAATGTAGTGGGAACAATAAACATGATGGTGAAGGGTGGAGCCAAACATCAGGACAAATCCCTCTCTGAGACATAAGCTCTGTGTTGGGGCTTTTTTTGCTGACGAAGCATTCTGAACAGAGCATGCAGGGCCATGGAGTGGCTCCAGCAAGTCCTTACACTGGTGTTTGCAAGAATGCAGCTGTAGACGAGTTGGTGTGTTGGCCTT
The DNA here is from genome assembly GCA_013397515.1 of Upupa epops. Taxonomy (NCBI): domain Eukaryota; kingdom Metazoa; phylum Chordata; class Aves; order Bucerotiformes; family Upupidae; genus Upupa; species Upupa epops. The sequence goes on from VZRI01005977.1 coordinate 80,733, forward strand.
TGCCAAATGTTAGTGCCACGTGCCACTGACCCCACAGGCTTTGGGCAGGTAAACACACAGAATCACAGAACAGTGGGGGTTGGAAGGGAATGGTTTATGTTGGAAAAGATGTTTAAGCTCATTGAGTCCAGCCGTTAACCCAGCTGTCCCAAACACACTGCTAAACCTTGTCCCTAAGCTCCACAAGGTTGGATCATCAAGTCCAACCTCCCTGCTAGGGCAGAGTTAGGATATAGCAAGCGTCTTCTGAATGTGTAGCTTGACCTAGGAAAAAATTCCTTCTCTAGTTAAAATTCACTCTGATAAAAGAGAAAGGAGGTAGTGCATGTCTCAGTGTGAAGCATCAATTTTAGGATGAATGTTTAGGAACTGAGGCGGAACTCAAAGCGCTGTATCTTTCAAGGTGTTGAGCCCTTGCTACTCCTTCGTGAGTGTTGGTTTGGTGTTTAACACATCTGGGAACATCCTTCGTGTGATGGTCATGGACAGATTCATTCCAACTTGAGCAAACTGCTGAATTTAGATGCTGACAGTGGATTTGGCTGGAAGAGAGGGCACCTGCCCTCTATGTTCTTCTTAGAGCAAGTGCAGTGAGTAGGAGAAGGCGGTAGGTTATCAAGGAAGTTGTCTTAAGCTCCATGTCTGAATGCCAGCTCCATATCTGTGTTTATCATGCCAGGTTCTCACCTATAAGTTGATTTAATACAGAAAGCATTACTCAACAATTCCTAACTCTTAATTTAGCTATAGGATTAGCTTAGATAAACTTTCGTAGCTCACAAGGGTTAAGGATCTCTTGTATTAGTTCCTGTGGTATTGTGTGCTTTGATTACTCAGTGGGTTTATTCCAGTAGGTTAATAATTCCCCAGAACCAGTCTGCAGGGATTCATGAATGACAAGATATAGGATATAAAGCTGAGCAGAAATCATAAATACAAGTTGGTTTTCCTTCCAACCTTTATTACTTGGATTTTGCCATGAAATGGTGATGAAGCACTAGCAGAGGTGTCACTTTACTTTTTGGTTTGATCCTCCTGAAAACACAAGGATGGTGTCAGCTCTTCATGGCTGCTGCAGTGCAGGGGATCACATCAAAGCAGGGTCCTTCACTCTTTAGTTCTGTCCTCTTTCATCTTCACTCTTTCATCTCAAATGCAACTACTCATCCACAAGACAGGGAGGGAACAAGCTGGTTTAAATAGAAGTGATGGATGATCACCATTGGTAATGTCCTTTAGAGAGCATCTGTGTGGCATGAAGACTATCACGAGGGCCTGCTGTCTGTAGACCTCTTGTGTAGGGAGCAATGTCGCTCATGTTAGACCATCTCTGATGCCTGGTTTGAATGGATTTTTCAACTAAAGCGAGGTGTAACATTTTACATTTCAGGTGAAAATTGAACTTCCCACTCAGCTCCATAAGAAACACCACATTCTGTTTTCATTTTATCATGTCACCTGTGACATAAATGCAAAAGCTAATGCCAAAAAGAAAGAGGCTCTGGAAACACCAGGTACCTGTAGTACTTTCCCTTATCGATATAAATCTGTAAGTTCCAATAAGGATTTCTGGCTGGGTGTTACTGTCTTCCTTTGCACATGAGCAGCCCCATCATGTTCCTGGAGGCTCATGGGGGTCTGTTTTGTGCGCAGTGGGATACGCCTGGCTGCCCTTGCTGAAAGATTCCCAGTTGGCTTCCCAGGAGCACCATGTGCCCGTGGCCAGCAACCTACCACCCAGTTACCTGAGCGTTCAGGAACCAGCTAGTGGGAAGGTATGAATTCATGCTTTAATTTATCCAGATGGGGTAGAGCCTTTGCTTACGGATGGTTTACATGAAATCAGGTTGGCATTTGCACTAACCTGGGAGCAAACATGATGAATGGAGAGTTTTAGAGCGTTCATGTGTATAGAAGCCACTGAGAGATGGGTGTTGCTGTTTCACACGAGTCTGTGGGGAAAAGTGTATTCTGCTGTTTTTCACTCAAACTCTCCAAATGATGTTTGAGAGGGGTCAGTCAGAACATTCTTCACAGACTCAGGCCCTGAGGCCTTCATTCTTGACCTGATGTGATCCACAGTCCTCACTCATTCTCCAGTTTTGTGCTGTGATGTCCTGTCTTCCCACTTCTGTCCAGCTGAGGTTATTTGAGATTACCAGATTTATTCAGATTGTCCTCGTGTTTGTTTTACTCTTCTTATGAGGATCAACCAGGGCAGTGATCTGGTAACTCTGGGGTTGTGAGAGCATTGGTGCCAGCACAGTGCATGTGCAAAGCTGCCTGCAGGGAGTTTGATGAAGACTTGGGTATGAAAATAAATGTTTCCACTTATTATTTTATTTTTAATAGCAGATTGGCTGTGATGTAAAGTGGGTAGACGGTGGGAAACCACTTTTCAAAGTCTCTACTTTTGTTGTCTCAACAGTGAATACTCAGGTAAGCTGGATTTCCTCTCAGCTCTGTTACCTGTTAGAGACAGACAGAGCCAAGGAATGTCTGAAAGATGCTTTCCAACCTTGTGTGGGTTTGTTTGTCTGACTTTCAGAGGTTATTTGAATATAGAAGGGCCAGAAGTGACAATGGGGGAATGCACGGTTGTTCATCAATTATAAATGATCATTATAAATTACTGCAATTGTAAATTATGATATGATAAATTATTGCTATACACCGTAATTATAAATTGTTAGTGTAACGATACAATGTTGATATAGTTACAAAATATTGTTATTGATTATTATAATAAAACATAGAATGTTTTAGGTCATAGTACCAGAAAAACCACAGAGTATCATTTTAGACAGAAAGAAAAAATTAGTGAGCACCAGGAATTAAAAAAATTATCTTCCCATTGAATTCCCTTTGTGTTTTTGGGGAAAATTCAATTGCTCACAACACTGATAAAAGGGTGGTCACAGCACGCAGCAAGAAGTTGTACAAAGCAAGCAGTGCTGGCCAGTGGGTTGGGATAAATGGGTCCATCTGTCCTTCTGTGAGTTGTGTCCTGGATGGTAGGGACTGAGTGTATCCCTTGTTATTGCCATAAGCAGCTCATTGAGCTGAATTCTCAGCCTTGCTGTAACACAGGTACACCTATGGGGTTGTTTCTCCTTTTAGGATCCATACCTGAATAACTTTTTCCATCAGTGCCAAGAAAGGGAAAAGGATATCTCCCAGCCTCCTACCTCAAGCTTCATCAGTTCTTGTAAGGTAAAGTGACCTGGACCACAGACCCTCCTGTAGAAGCCTGCTTTCACTTCTCTCACTGGAAACCTCTTCTTTTCTTTCTCACATCTGTTACAGAACTTGCTGAGGATCGAGAAGATCCATGTGATTCTGAATTTTCTCCCTGTGGTCCTGAACCAGCTGTTCTGGGTTTTAGTGCAGAACAGCGACGATGAGGTTACCACAGCTGTGAGCAGGTATCTGTCTGTTTGTTGTTTGAGGAGAAGAGTTTGCTCCCATGGAGATACTTAGTCCAGTTATAGCTGCCTTGCAAAGGCCAACTGCAACACTTAGACTCTAGTGGGGGAGAACCCTGCTTCTTTCTTAACACAGAGCTCTGCAAACAACACATGGGAAAAAGCCTGGTGTCATGGACTGACCCTAATACCCAGCAGGAAATCACTGTCTGTAGTGAATGAACCTCTGTACCCTGAGGCAGTCATAGGGAAAGGTCTCCTTCCTAAGGAGCCAAGAACTTCCTAACAAAGCTAAACATCACCTCTTGTTGGTGTCTGGATGTGGTGTTCAGGGCAGGAAAAGCTGAGCATCATGCAGCATCCAATGCAGAGGATCAAACAATTGGGTCACTCTGTTCCGGGGAGTTTTTAACTAGAGCACATCAGCAGTATCTGCGGAGCAATGGAAGCATTTCCCAGTGAGCAGGCTAAGGGACAGAATGGTTTGCTGAGTCTCTCACCCCTCGCATTGTGAAATAGTCTTTATTGCCACTGTTAATCTGCGCAGTGGGGGAAAAAATACTGAGGAGGTTAGTCTTGGTGCCTGCAGGAGGGTGGGAAGTTGCCTTTTCTTCTGGCCATGGCAGTGGTTTTGTTGTGCTTCTGCCAGTAGCTACTCACAGGGACCACTAGGAAAAAATTATGGCTGTCCTCAGTGGCCCAGTTAGGCTGAGCTGCTGTCAGCCTGTTCTCTTTCTTTCCATGGGTTCTTCTTCACAGTTAGGTCCTGACAAAAGCTCAACTAGGAAAGCTTAAAGGAGCAAGCAAGCAGAATTCCCCACCTTAGCCTTGAAAATGCAGAGTTGCCGTGTAAAAGGATCATAGCACCTTTTAGGACAAAGTCCAGTTTTACCACACGTAGGACATGAAGGGTTTGTGGAACCCTCTCCAGTGAATGCATGTGATCTCCCAACTGGTTTCAAAGGGGGAGAGGCAGTGGGTCTTTTTTTTAGGATCCCTTTATGGCAAACAACAAGGGCAATGGTTTCACATTAGAGAGGGGCAGATGGAAATGGGCAGGAGCGGAGCTGAACACTGGAACAGGTTCCGCAGGGAGATTGTTGAGGCCCCATCCCCGGAGCTATTCAAGGCGAGGCTGGACAAGGCTCTGGGCAATCTGACTGAGTTGAAGATGGTCCTGCTTCCTGCAGGGGGGTTGGGCTAGATGGCCTTTGGGATCTCTTCCAACCTGGGACATCCTATGGTTCAATGATGGGAAGAATAGATAGAAAGAATGAGGGATTTATCCCAGGCAAGAACATCTGTATTGGCTAAGGGACTGGCAAAGAAATGCAATTCTTTAAAAACTAGTTTTAATTAGGTGGTCAGATGGAGGGTTGTTAATTTTTTCATGCTGCAGCTTTTGTCTGGACCCCCACCTGGCTCAAAATAAAAGCAAAGAGGGTTCTACGTGTTTTCTCATACATGAGGCAGCTGTTGTGCTGGTGGAGCTGATGTCAGGAGGGATGTGCATGTCTGCTGCCATTGACGTGTCCTGCATCAACAGAGTCAGCTCTGTTCTGGCTAGCTTAGAGCAGCTTGCATTGGGCATATGAAAAGCAGCAACAACAGAATGGGTTGGCTTATGTGTTGGGATGAAAATATTATTCCTTTTATACTCTCTTGTGGTTATTTATTAATGATTCCTTTTAGTCATCCTGTTGTCAGGCACACCCTGAGCTTGAGATACTGTTCTTGCCATTTGAGAACCATGAGCTGTTTCCTCCCTGCTCTTTCAACATAAAAACAAGAGAAGAAATTTGCAACGTCTCTTCTGTATGAAGTATCCTCAAAAAAATGAGATCCAGTAATCAAGTGGAAACTCCTGGTTGGGTTGAAGGCGGCTGCTCCCTCAGCCTTGTGTTTCCTGAAGCAGATCTTGAGCAAAGATGGCCTAGATCCAAACTGAAGAAAGGTCAAAGCTTTGCTGAACTGCCAAGATCTGAGAGAACCTAACAAGCAGCAGAGAAGGAGGCTTTTGCCTCTTTGTTTCATTAACAAACTTTTATTTTTAATCACCCAAGGTCTGTAGAAGTCTCAGTTGGTAACCAGGTCTTGTTGCATCATCAGCTCAGTTATAATTGTTGCATCATATTAGATTAATGATAGATAACTGCCCAGTTCCAGCAAGTGGAGAGCTGAAGGAGTGATGGGTTTCTGCCATTGGGACAGTTTGTGCATGTCCTTGCTTGGATCACATCCCTTACGGACTGTTTAAATGGGGCCACAATATCAGAATGATCTGCTGCACCAGACAGATGTTCTGTGCCTTCTGACCCAAAACAGCTCCATTGTTTAAATCCCTCTTTTTTATATTGCAGGGTCCTTACTAACATCGTTGCTAAGTGCCATGAAGAACAACTAGACAACTGCATCAACTCTTACGTGACGGTATGTTTGCAGCTGTGCTGTGAACTGGTTTGTTTCAACGTTCATGGAATCATAGACTGGTTTGGGTTGGAAGGGACCTCAGAGATGATCTAGTTCAATGCCCTGCCATAGGCAGGGACACCTCTCACTAGGCAGGTTGTCCAGAGCCCCATCCAACCTAGTGTCATGTCCTGCTTGATCAGAGAAGCGAGTGGCTCGGGTTTGTAGATTTGCTTGGGTTGAATTGAGGAGATTTACACCATAATTCTGCACAGCAGTCAAGTTTCTCTGGCCATCTTCTCAGCTAGTTTCCCAGCAGAGTCGCTTCATGCATGGGGTGAGGGTGGTGATAGATTTTTTCTGTCTCCAGCAGTCCCTTTGTCAGTCTGCCAGCAGGTTGCAGGCTGGGGAGGGCTCATAGTCACCCAGTACCGTTCAAATCCTTCATTTGATGCCTGCTGCCAGTGGGTGTTTTTCTTCACCCCAGTGAAATGGGGGACTTTGTTCTAAGGGGCTTAGACAAAACAATGGTGAGTAAATCCTTGAGAGACAACAACTCACTGTGTTCTCACTGCTTAAGCTGAGTTTTGCAGATAGAACAGCAGCATCTCAGGGACTGCTTGTTACACTCTCACCCCAGAATGCTGATCTCTTCACTGAGTACAAAAGTTTTTCCTGCCCTACCTGCTCATTCTGTTCGAGCCATCCCACTTGGTGCTAATCAGAAGCTGACATCTTGTCCTTAACATCTCCTGGGAGGTGATATTTCCATGGGATGGATTTACTTCCACGTTTAGTGCAGCTTCATAATGTAGTGATGCTGTCAGCATCTCGACAGGAAAACATTACTCCAAGCACAGAGGGACTCCACTGAAGTCCAGCAGGCTCCAGAATAACCTCTGTAACTTTAAAATGTAGCTGATTAAATGGGCATTGACACCTCATCTATTCAGTAACTTCTCAAAATTTCATCTCATGTAGTGACGTAATTCTCCCCCT
>VZRI01005977.1:87767-114348 GCA_013397515.1 Upupa epops
CAATGTGCTCTTGTGGCCAAAAGCATCCTGGGGGGGATCAGAAAGGGGATGGTTAGCAGATTGAGAGAGGTTCTTCTCCCCATCTACTCTGCGCTAGTGAGGCTGAATCTCGAGTATTGTGTCCAGTTCTGGGACCCTCAGTTCACGAAGGACACAGCTGCTGGAGGGTGTCCAGCACAGAGCAATGAAGATGATGAAGGAAGTAGAACAGCTCCCTGATGAGGAAAGGCAGAGGGAGCTGGGTCTCTTGAGCTTGGAGAAGAGGAGGCTGAGGGGTGACCTCTTTAATGCCTATAAATATATGAGAGGTGGGTGTCAGGAGGATGGAGCCAGGCTCTTCTCAGGGTCATCTGGTGATAGGACAAGGGGCAATGGGTGCAAACTGGAACATAGAAGGTTCCATATAAATAGTAGAAGGAACTTCTTCACAGTGAGGGTAATGGAGCATTGGAACAGGCTGCCCAGGGGGGTTGTGGAGCCTCCTTCTCTGGAGACATTCAAGATCCACCTGGATGTGTTCCTGTGTGACTTGGACTAGGTGATCCTGCTGTCACAGGGGGGTTAGACTGGATGATTTTCAAGGTCCCTTCTGATCCCTAATGATTCTATAATGCTATGACAGACTGGCTGTGGACCTTGCTGCCCTGGTCTGGCCGATGAGGTGATATTAGGTCATGAGCTACAGGCATAGACTTGATGTTCTCAGAGGTCTTTTCCAGACTCAGTAATTCAGAGATTCTTGGATTCTGTGAAAATTGCAGCTTTATCTTTGAAATAGCAGGTGATGATTAAACCAAAAGTCTATTTAACTTGTTTTCCCATCTCCAGCAGCAGTCACAAGCCAGTAGCTGCTTGTCTCTTTTACCCATCTGTAAGGAAATGAAAACTGCTTTAGAAACACTCTTCTGGGAATAAGTTAGCTGAGAATTGTGAGTCACCTGAATGCAAAATTACACTGCCTGACATGTCAAAGCACACAGGGAAAAGTTTATGGCATCAGCTCTGGGAAAAAGACTGAATATTAATAAGCACCTTCCAAGTGATTTTCCCTTGCTTTTACCTGCTTGGCTGCACTGAAAAGGTGTTTCCTCCCAACACGTGGCAGAGCTCTGGCTGTCTGTACTGATGGAGGAGTTAGACTGAGGTACATGACTCGGTCAGGATGATTTGGCTGCGAAAATTGTTGGCTGTTGGTGCAGTGTAAATAATTGATCTTCTCTGGCTGGGTTTTTTTCTGTTTGTTTTAATGTTTTAAAATAACTTTTTCTTGTTCCATTCTTCCTCAGTATGTGTTCAGGACCAAATCGTTTGAAGGACGGACTGTTCATGAGGAACTGGCCAAGAACATGTCTGGTCTGCTGAAGTTAAATGATCAAGTAACAGTGAAGCAGGTTTTAAAGGTGATCAGCAGCTTGAATTAGTTCATCTGTAGCTTTACCCCTGGTTTTCTCCCTGAAACCCTGCTCTGGCATCTCTTTCTTCACTTTCCCTGTATGAGCTTTGGACAGATCACTCCATGCAGGGCTTCAACAGAACTTCCCAGCCTTTCCCAGTTGCTCAACAGATTGCCCTGGTTTAGATAATTAAATTCCTACTTCTGTTACAGCTCAGCCTGAGTCAGACACAAGTTCTTATACCATATGATGTGAGCACTGGGTTTCTGATAGGTTTTGTATTATTCCTGCTTTTATCTTGGAAGGTGCAGGGAGGATATTTGTCTCTAGGGAGGGGATTCTGTCTGAGATTTTTGTCTGATTTCAGCTGCTGTTGTTGACTGACAGTGACCAAAATGAGAACAATAGAGATTTCCTGAGGTTCCTCGCATCAAACTGGATCTCAGCAATTCAGACAGGTGCAAGGCCCGTCCCTGAGCTGTCAGTGTGGCACAAGGTCTGCGAGTCCAGCCCAGCAGTGCCAGGGCAGAAGTATATTCAACTGGTTAGAGTGAACCAGTTCTGATTTCCTTGCTGAGGCACTGGAATAGGAAAAACAGGTGGAAAAAAGCAGGAAAGCTGTTCCACAGGAAACCTGGCCTTTGCAAAAGTCCTAGTAGGGGGGTTTTGTGCATTTTGTGCAGCTTTTTGCATGTATTTGTTTCATACACCTCCTGACATACAGTGAGGATAGAGATTACTACCTGTGTATTCATCTGTAGCTTACCTGATTGCTACCGATGGTATTTGAAGAATAAAATAATGAAGACAGCATTCAACGGGAACAACAGGAGCCTTGTGGTGTTTGTGGGCTCCTTATTGCACAGAGACAGTATCTTTCCTAATCTCCTTTTTTCTCCTTTTGAGCAGCATTCCTGGTTCTTCTTTGCAGTTATCTTGAAATCCATGGCACAGCACTTGGTCGATACAAACAAAATAAAGGTAGGTAGATGATGTTGAGCAGGCAACCAGTCTGTCAGGGTAAATGAAGCATGGGAAACAGACATACTGGGATGTTTGTTCTTCACTTGTCAAAAAAGGAGATGCTGTAATTGTTTGCAAAAAAAACATTATTTTACCTGCTAGGCTCAAACCTCCTGTTGGTTATGCAGAACTGATGGCCAGAAATGTAGGTGAAGATGTTTTTGAGTAGGTTAGAATGGAGTGAGAACCCTCTGGTATATGCTGGGTACCCAACAGGTACCAAACAAACAGTTAAATAGTTCAGGAGCTCTGCCTTGTTTTGAGAGAACCCTCTGTAGCTGGAGTTCAGTGCTTCAACCTCCATCCTGCCTGATTATCAAAGATGCTCTTGGCAAACTTGTGCTGGAATCAGAGGCTAAGATTTCCCACTTTCCTATGCACCAGATTAGTCCTTTTGGGGTTTAGGCTCAGAATAGATTAATGGAGAACTCTAGGAATACTTTTGTTCCATGTTGAGTGACTTGTGTGTTACTGTCTTCATTGTTGGCCCAGATGTATTTTCAGGTTTAACATGAACATTACGGGCTCTTAAGGGATGATGTATTCCCTGCTTAGGTTTCTCGAACTCAGAGGTTTCCAGAGTCATTTCAAACAGAGCTGGATATGCTGGTGATGGTCTTAGCAGACCATGTCATTTGGAAGTGTAAAGATGCTCTTGAAGAAACCAGGAATGCAAACTACAGTGCTGCCAGATTTCTCAAGGTGAGATGTTCCATTGTTACAGACTATGAACTGGTTTCCACTGCACTTAGTGCAAACTCGAGACTCTTCTAGGCCAGTCAAAGGGAATAAAACCAATCCTGAGTGAATGATGACTCCATTTCCCAGTTCAGAGTTGATGTGCAGTTCAGTGTTTCTATGTCTTTGAGTCTTTGAGAATGCAGAAGATTTCTCTAAGCCTCCTCTGAAGCAATTTTAATTCATTTCTGTCTATTCTCTGCAAGAGCCCAGGTTTTCAAAGTTACTCTGTGACATTCAGATGAGCTCAGAGTTTGTTAAGGAAAGAAACTGTAGGTAGAGCCAAGCTGATTTCTTTCATTAAATCCTTCAGCTCTGAATGGCGGTGGGTGGGTGAATATCTCTTAACCACAGTGAGAGTGGGCAGCTTTTACAAACTTGAGTGAGCTAATTAGCAGGTGTTATGGGAAATGCTGTCACCCAGCTTTTTACTCCAGTGAAGCACTTTCATTTACCTAATTCAAGAAAATCCTTGCATGTTTTGTCAAAAAGGGGTGGAGTTTTGTGGGTTTGTCTTAATAGTTGCTGTTAGCAACTAAAGGCTCAGGGCTCTACCGGATTTGCAGAGAAGGTGAGAATTCCAGGCTCTGATCGCTATCTGGAAGGCAGGCAAGGAAAAGATGTGAGGAACTGCAGCACCAAGGTCCTGAAAGACCTTCCGACCCTCTGGTTATTTATCTCCATCAGTCAGCAAGGGCAGCATTTGTACTGTAAAGGGCTAGAGTGGCATATTGGCTTGTAGACATATGATAGAGCTCATAGACAGTGAGTCCTGTGCCTGCACTGACTTCTCAAGCCATTGCTTTGGTGGAGCCAGAGTCACCAGTTCCCTTGCCCTGCTGTAAGACTGCTCAAATAATTCAAGTCTATAGGTGACTTGAAGCAACATCTGAGTGAGTGAGGCCACATACTGCTTATTTTGGCTGTGAAGTAATAGTTGTTTTTCTCCCCTCATACCTTTCTCAGCGCTGTTTCACGTTTATGGATCGTGGATTCGTGTTTAAGATGGTCAACAATTACATCAGTATGTTTGGGACAGGGGATGGCAAGGTATGGGTCTGACTTTTCTTTGAAGCAACTTGCTAGCAGAATACTTTTTGTATCAAAACTTTTTATGATCAACTCCATGGCTTCCTCATGCTCAGAGTTCAAGGCAGTGAAAGCACCGACTGCAAATATGTGCAAAAATCTCTTGGGTTTGAGCCATCTGTCACCTTTTCTGGCAGTAAATAGACTTGACCAAACAACTACCCACTGAGCTCGACTGGATGTGTTCCTGTGCAACTTGGTCTAGGTGGTCCAGCTGTGGCAGGGGGATTGGACTGGATGATCTTTTGAGGTCCCTTCCAATCCCTAGTGATTGTATGAACTTCTATGAACAAGAGCAGGCTCTGGAAAGACTACTCAGACCAAAGCAGCAAAAGGCTCACGTAAAGTTTTGAGGTTTTGGAGAGTACAGTGTGGTTTGGTCACAGAATCGTGGGATGGGTTGGGTTGGAAGGGAGGTGACAGATCACCTAGTTCCAACTGCCCTGTAACATTCAACTAGACCAGGTTGCCCAGAGCCCCATCCAGCCTGGCCTTGAACATAGAATTCACAGAATTGCTCGGACTGGAAAAGACCCTCAGCCTAACCCTACTGCCCTACCTTCAACAACCCACTGCTAAACCCTGTGGAGCACCACTGCATCCATATGAATCCTAAACACATTAAGGGTTGGGAACCTCCCTGGGGCTCCCTGGGGAGCCTGTTGCAGTGCTTAGCAACCCTGACTGTAAAGTTTTTCCTGATACCCAACCTAACTCTCCCCGCCCAGGCACAACTTGAGGCCATTTCCCCTCATCCTGTCACCAGTGAGAAGAGACCAGCCCTGCTCTCACTGCAGCCTCCTGTCAGGTAGTTGTAGAGAGCAATGAGGTCTTCCCTCAGTCTCCTTTTTCCGGGACTAACCAGCCCCAGCTCCCTCAGTCACTGCTCATAGGGGATGATTTCCAAACTCTTCATGAAGCTTGTTGCCCTTCTCTGCACCTGCTCCAACACCACAGGGTCCTTCTTATATCGAGGTGCTTTCAGGGATGGAGTAGCCACAACCTCCCTTATTTGTCTGTGACAACAGAGACAAAACTCAAGTGTTTGTTGTTTGAGCAGCATGGCAGGACAAGCCAGAATGTTTCACAGTGGGGTGTGAATGTGAAGTTTGAGGTAAAGATCATAGAATCATTAGGGATGAAAAGGAACCTCAAAAGATCATCTAGTCCAAACCCCCTGCAGGATCACCTAGACCAAGTTGCACAGGAACATAAATAGTAGTGAGGCTCTGTCTCACCTTTTTCCCTGGTGTAATGTGAACTGAGCCACTGCTTGTTGTGATCTTGCAGACTATACATCAGTTCAAATTCGACTTTCTCCAAGAAGTCTGTCACCACGAGCACTTTATCCCTCTGTGCCTGCCCATACGGTCTTCAAACATTCCCGGTAAGGCACTGCCCTGATAAGAGTGAGTTACTGGGAGGTTCAAAGCACACATCCCAGTTAACTCTCTGAAGTAACACGTCTGCAGAAGCAAATGTGTTTTTTACACTTAATAAGTTCTTGAAAGATTCCTGTTTCTTGCCTGTTTTGTTTTACCTGTATGAAAATTGAAGACCCCGTGACGCCTTCCGAATCCACCCAGGAGTATCGAACATCAGGTATGACCAGAAGCGAGATTGAGGAGTTTCTTTGACTGCTGCAACTGAGTTTAGGCAAAAATTAGTTACCCTTTTTACCATTTAGTTTACTACTACTTACTTACTATGAGTTTGGGTCTCTTGGTTTTAGAATGCTTTTAGGCAAAATATGGGAATAACAATTTTTCATTACATGCCCAAAGAAGTGAATAGTGCTGCTGTGGGGGGATCGGTGGGGAATGTCCTGTGGGAACATGCCTGTGCATGGGTTGTAATGCTGAATTGTATAAACCATGTGATTTTGAGAAATACTGCTACTAGATTAGTAACTGTAGCAAGTGAACGAGACAGTCAGATCAAGGTTTACAATGGATTAAATCAAAAGCTTTTGAAAGTGTGGCAAAAGTGGGGAGTGAATGTAACTTCCCTATTAATTTAGATCCTTTTCCGTGTTGTTCAAGATATTCCAGAGTACACGTTGACCAATGAGTTTTGCCGGAAGCATTTCCTGATCGGAATCCTGCTGCGGGAAGTTGGTTTTGCCTTGCAAGAAGACCAGGATATCCGACATGTAGCCTTGGCTGTGCTCAAAAACTTAATGGCAAAGCATTCCTTTGATGATCGATACGCAGAGCCGGTAAAGATACAGTTCGATTCTTTTTCATTTACTTGTTGTAGCTTAACATGTGAATCCTCCGTAGCCGCTAGCCCACATCCCTTAGCTTCCCTGAAATTATGTTGCCTCTCTTATTTTTCAGGCAAAACAGGCACAGATAGCCAACCTGTACATGCCCCTCTATGGAATGCTTCTGGACAATATGCCAAGGATTTACATGAAGGATATGTTCCTTTTCAACATCAATACTTCCAATCAGGTAATTGAGGGCTGGGTAAATGGTTGGGCTTGATGATCTGAAAGCTCTTTTCCAACCTCAGTGGTTCTGAGTGGTTTTTCAGATCAAACTTTTTGATGTGAGTCATTGCTCATTCCCAGTGCTGTGCTGGTGTTTTAAAAACAAACACGGTTAGGCCTATTGCAGGTGATATTGTGGGTTAGAGATCCCCGACTACATTTTAATCAGGAGCTTTAAGTGAAAGCATCAGACACAAAGGGAGGGTTTAACAAACCCACTGAGGGATCTGCAGACAGTGAAACAACTGACTCAATTTGGGGAAAAAGTCACTAAGACCTTTTAATTCCCCACATATACCAGACATAAAAATCCCAACCAGAAGACATACACACAGACACACACAACTTCATCACACTACTCCTACAGTGGACAGAGAGAAAAACTTTTATGCATTCACATTACAGACAGTTCCTGCTTCATCAGCAGTTGTCCACCTCCTGAAATCATGATGTCCACAGACATTTTAAGAGAATATCTCGATCTTCATAGATCTCCAGCATTTAGAATTCTGTGAGTCTGTCTGAGCCAACGAGGATAAATTGGCAGGTCATTACTCTCCTCCCACTGTAAACCATTTTCCAAGCATTTTCTTTCAGCAGCAGAGCAGCACGGATCCGAACAGACAAAAAAATCCAAGATGGAAAAGAATGTGGAAATCATTGAGGGGGACAGGAGGGAGTGTGGGGGCAGGAACTTTCTCAAACTCTAGACCTTCCTGCAGAAAACACACAAATTAAACTTTTATGCTCAGTTTTTAAACCATAATATATGACTTGGACATATTACGGCAAACCTTCTCCTTTGAAGGCTAAGCTACTGGAAGTAGCTTCCCAAGCTCAATGTGCAAGAGAAGCCTTTTGAGTGTGCTACTGCTGTGAAAGTCATGAGTGATAGCATCTACTGAAGTTCATTCTCTTTCTTTCAAAATATAGGGATCTAGGGATGACCTGAGTACAGCTGGAGGCTTTCCGAGCCAGACAGCCATGAAACATGCCAACTCTGTGGACACATCCTTCTCCAAAGATGTTCTGAACTCTATAGCAGGTACAGGCCACAGGTTGAACACATGCCCAGGTAGATCCCTCTGTAACTCAATCCATTGTGCTTTCTGCTTGGTGTTCATGGAAGAGATCATTAAGTCATCTTGTTCAGGGAAACGTGGTGTGCTATGTTTGTCTTCCCATTGGGTGGTGTTGGATTGATTTCTATTTCTCTCGTGAAGCCTCTCTTCTACCGTTTCACTTGCCCTCCTGCTTTGGAATGATGCCGGCATTCAGGCTCTCCCAAATCCCTGTGCCTGAGGTCATTCTTGTAGGCTCTGCCTGACTTAAGGAGTGTTCCAAGGTTTCTCCTGAGAACTCCTCAAGTCTCTTAGAGGCAAGTATTCTTGGGTTTACGAGCCTTAACGGAAGGGTAGAATCACAACCCCTATTCACTTCCTACACACCCCATTTCAAAATTCAGGGAATATGCATGGGCACTTCCCACTGGTTTTGGTGGCTTTAGCCCAGGCCTTACGGAGTGCAGCAGGCTGTTTTGATACCGTGAGTAACAACAAATGTGAGTCATTTGACTTCAGCATGTTGTATGTCTTCAGAGATAAACACACCCATTGATAACTTTGCCGTTGGAAGCTCAAAGCACTGGTGTCAGTCCAGCAGGGGACATGGTTTTATGTTTTCCATTTCTCTTGTGAGTGTTTTTGGGTCCATTAAATGTTTGAGTTTAGCATGTTTGCTGTGAATTTCATTTACAGCGTTTTCATCAATAGCTATCTCTGCAGCCAACCATGCTGACTCCAGAGTTTCCTTAGCAAGTCTTGAATCTAACCCGAGCACCAACGAGAAAACCAGCGAGAGGACTGACACGTGTGAAAAGGTATGTGAACCAACACCAAGGGCACTTGGCTGTGCAGTCCTTGCCGTACTTCACGAGGCCTTTTTGCTGCCCATTCAACAGATCATGAGACCTTTGTCCTTGATTGGGTCAACCCTTCGTTTTGACAAGTTGGATCAAGCCGAGACGAGAAGCCTTCTGACGTGTTTCCTCCACATTATGAAAACCATTTCAGAAGGTGAGAACATGGGCACCACTGACCTCACTTAGCGTGGTGTAAAATGCTGAGAGTGCTGAATCCAGGTAGACATTGAGACATTGAATTGGAATAAGGATCAGTGTATTTTACCGGCTTGAGTTCACGCTGAATCCCCACTAACAGATCCATATTTTAATATCTCCCTTCAGAGGCACTGATTTCCTACTGGTTGCGAGCACCGTTCTCAGAAATAACAGACTTTTTCAGCATTTTGGAGTAAGTTCACCTTGTGGTTGGTTGATTTTATGTTGAAATGATGATGTTCTAAATCATCTGCTAGAAATCATTTGTCTTTGGGTTTTGGCCACCTGGCCACAAGGCTGAGATGGCTCTTGTTTCTTAGATTATTTGGCCATAATCTTCTGAAGTTGTAATCAAACCTGACTACTAAGTCCATACCCTCCAGAGTGTTGCTCACTGCCATCTTTAGGGCATGTAATGCTCTGCGTGTTCCTCCTCAAAGTGACTTTCACAGTTGGTTCCCCATTCAGGGTCGAGGTTCTGTTCTTCCCTGGGATGTACCTTTGTCTCTGGTCAATTCGAGACACTAAGGCTTAGCATTTTTTCATCATTAAGAAGCCATGAACAGACATAAAATGTGTTTTGTCTTTCAGGGTTTGTCTGCAAAATTTCAGATACCTGGGAAAGCGCAATATCGTGAGGTAATTCTCTGGCTGTAGGCCGAGTGTACTGCTGTTGAAACGTTACTGCATTGCCTTGGGCTCCGATGGGGTTACTGGTGTCTGCTACACAGCGTGCTCTTGGGTTTTCCCTTTGTGCAAAACCAATGTCATGTCCCACAACACACTAACAGCTCTTTTTCTCCCAACAGGAAAATTGCTGCTGCTTTCAAGTTTGTTCAGGCCACCCAGAACAACGGAACCCTCAAAGGTTCAAACTCCTCTGGCCAGGCATCGGGGCTGCTCTCACAATGGTAACAACACATTGTCATGAACCCCTGTCTGTCATCCCCATACACTGCCACAGTGCTGACTGAAGAGCTGGACCCAACATGTAGTGCATTTCAGAGTCCCCAGAGCTGTGAATCCTAAAAGAATTGAGTCGCTTTCATTTCCAGTTGACTTAGAAGCTGTGGTTCAAGGTCTTGTGGCCAGAATGATCCTTAATTACTGTCAATAGTCTGCAGTTTACTTGAGACCCTTCTTTTAGCTTCCACACTGCTAAGTAGTCCTACACTGGTGTGACCATGTGGCCAGTTAGCTTTCTTCCCTAGTCCCTTTTTTACTCCAGCTTCCTAATCTAAACATGGCCAGATTTAATCGAGGACTGCATGGCAATAAGCTGCATTATATATTTGAATTCTGTACATCCACCCACGTGTATGTCTGAATACATATCTGAATTATTTTGGGAAATTGTAAAAGGAGTTTGCGAGGTGCAGGAAATAATTCTGTCCTAGGATATTTTAAAATCTAAATAATTTGACATTTAAAATAAAAATGTTCATATTTAAAAGCTACATTTGAAAGACTTACCTTTAATTTTAAAAAATTCCTTTTAATTTAACATAATTCCTTTTGATTTAAAATATTTTTTCATTTAAAACAGTAATTTTTAATTAATTCTTTTTCATTTAAAGTAATTCCTATTCATTTAAAATAAATCCTTTTTGTTTAAAATAATTCCTTTCAATTTAAAATAATTCTTTTAATGTAAAGTAATAATTTTAATTTAAAGCAATTCTTTCTAATTTAAATAATTCTTTTAATTTAAAGTAATTAATTTAAAATAAAGATTTTTACTTTAAGAACTTTTTTACCTTAAAATACTAATTTTTAGTTTCAAATAATAACTTTGAAATTACAACCTTTTAAATTTAAAATAATGACTTTTACTTTAAGATAATACTTTTTTAGTGTAATAAGCATTTTTTTTACCAGGACTCTAAATTTTTTAAAGCAATTTAATAGCAGCCTATTTTCATGAGAGCTCTGAATTTGGAGAAGATGGTAGGTCTTGCCATGTTCTGCAGTCTTTGACAAATTCCAGATCCTTTCGAGACTGATCGTGAACACCCATACTTCAGTTCTGAGCTTCTCAGTATAAACCACAGATGTGTTTGTTAGCACTGCAGAGGGTTCAGAGCACACACGCGGTTTTGCTGCTGCTGTCAGCCTGTCATCATTTTCCTTCCCTCGGAGAAGCTCTGTTAGCTCTTTCAAGGGCTTCTCCTCACCCAAGGGCACTTCTCTAAACACCAGCCAGCTCCTGAAGCTGATGGTTTTCTTCTCTCAGTGCTCAGTTTTGTCTCCCATAAGCTCCTGAAATCTGTAGGGTTTGTCCACCTTGCCAACTCACTTCTTCCTCTTCACGTTGCATCAGCTTGTGTCACTTGGTCGTGGAGAAGTCCTGCAGAAAATCCCAACGTTCTGAGTTCTGTACAGGATGACTCTTGGTTGCTGTTTTCTCATGGAACCTTTCCATTGCAGGATGCATTCCACTTCTGGTCACGATGGCCACAAGCATCACCGGTCTCAAACGCTGCCAATAATCCGTGGCAAAAATGCACTTTCTAACCCTAAACTCTTGCACATGATAGACAGCAGCACGGCAAGTACGTACAGAAGATGATTTGCTTCCCTCTGGAATTCCATGGGGTTTGGCTCACACTTAGAATCATAGAATCATAGAATCATAGAAACATTCAGGTTGGAAAAGACCTTCAAGCTCATCAAGTCCAACCATGAACAACCAGGTCACTGCTAAACCCTGTCTCTGAGCTCCAGATCTCCATGACTGCTAAACATGCTAAACACATCCAGGGATGGTGATTTGACCCCCTCCTTGAGCCACCTGTTCCAAGGCCTGAGGGCCTTTTCCAGGAACAAAATATTCCTAATGTCTTACCTGAGATTAAAAGCTCTTAAGCTTTATACAAGTGAATCTGTTTCCAGGAGTGCCACTGGAGGAGCCTGAAGAGAGAGTTTAAACATAGATAGAGCTGCTGCCTCTGCCTTTTCTTCAGGAGACTAAGAAATCTGAGCTTAAAATGGAGCACAGTTCATTTAGAAACAGGATTAATAACAATAACCTGACATGTTTAAATAGCCTTAACGTCAAGTTATTCCCCTCTCCCCAGCACCTCTCGGTTCTGTACCTTGGTGCAGAGGCAAATGTCCTCTGGCTGAAATAGTCCATTTATTAGAAGCAGCCAATAAGTGTGACCTTTTCATGACAGAAGGTTTGTTAAATGATGAGATCAAAGCCATCCATCACACTTTCCAGTTGGTTATAGGTACAGCTGGGACCCCATCTCCACCGGGCCAAGACTTAATAACCAGCTAGCAGAATTAAACCATCATCTTTACAGGAGATGTGTTGTCATTTTTGCTTTCTGTGTGTTGCAGGCAGCTCCAACGAAACAGACATTGTACAGTACGTTGACACAGAGGCAAACATTGCTACAGAGGTTTCCCTCATAATCCTTGACCTCTTGTGTCTTTACACTGTGAATCACCAGGTAGGTTTTGCTGATTGAGCTGGGGCCATGGGGGATATGTGGTGAGGAGAGGTCAGGGGGGAGCAGGGACACACAAAACTTGAACTGCCTGAGACAGCAGGAGAGGAGAATATAATGTTCCAGTCCTTTATGAAAGTGTTTGATGAAGGAATCTACTTGTAGCACCCAAACTGAAGAGAAGAGTGCGGAAGAGTTTGCAGAATCATAAAATTGTTTGGGTTGCATGTAAGTCCTACAGATCTGGGGCTGTGTACAGCCCTGCCCTGCATGGAAGCATCATGCACCTATAACTGCATCACCTTGGCTGAATCATCCTTGTCCCACTAGGTTTCAGAGATTTGGGACAAAGTATTTCCAAACCCTAAGATACGTCCTCTATATCTAATCAGGTCATCAGGTGGATTCTCTGCCTCTTCAAAACCTGTTCTGCAGATACTCGCCCAGGTTTCTTGGTGAAGGTCTCGCAGATACTACAGAGGAGGCAGCTCCTTTTCAGACCTAGTGTCTCCCTTCTGCCACTACCCCTTAAATGTAGGGTGGAGGATGCAGGAGCAGAGGTAAAGTGCTGCCCTTGGAAAACTGCAGATAAAAGGGGCCGGTAGCCAGCTGGGAATGCCTCATCCTCAGAGATGTCACACTGGAGAAAGCCTCTCCCTAGGAACATCCTTCTCCTGTTTATTCCCTTTCATAACCACAAGACCCTGTCTCCCCTGTGAACTTTGCAGAGGCAGCTCCAGCAGTCGGATTGCCAGAATGTGTTGATGAAGAAGGTGTTTGACACACACATGCTCTTCCTGCAGATCAACCAGTCAGCGGCCACTCTCAAGCACGTCTTCGCAGCCCTGCGGCTCTTTGTGGCCAAGGTAACTCTGGGTTTATCTATCAGTCTGACCTTGTCATACCTGTTGGCATGTACCACTTGGGGCACTTGGGTATCTTGGAAGTGCTCTGAACTTCACTGTATTACTGCTCATTCCTGCCAGAGACGTTCTGATTTACTGCTGATTAAACACAAGAAGTTTACGAGACCTGAAAAATTGGTTCTGTTCTGAAAAATTAAAAAATGTTAAGCAAAACTTGGAGGAGAGCAGTGAGGCTGGGGAAGGGACTGGAGGGAAAGGCTGACGAGGAGAGGCTGAGGGAGCTGAGGATATTTAGCATGGAGAAGGGGAGACTCAGGGGGCACCTTCTCCCTCTCTCCAACTCCCTGAAGGGAAGGTATAGGCAGGTGGGGGTCAGGCTCTTCTTCTGGTCTGGCTTCCCCCTGGCCTGAAGCTGCCAGGGGAAGGGTAGGTTGGATGTTAGGAAGCCCTTCCTTGTGGAAAGAGTGATCAGAGCCTGGAATGGACTGCCGAGGGCAGTGAGGGAGTCCCCCCATCCCTGGAGTTGTTGAAGGACAGACCAGCTGTGGCCCTTAGTGCCCTAGTCTGGCCAATGGGGTGATGTTATGTCCTGGGCTGGGCAGAATGAGCTCAGAGGACTTTTCCAGCCTCAATAATTCTGGGATTAATTAGATGAGGGATGTCCAGATGTGTGCTGTAGAAAGATGTTACTGGCTTTGATGCTTATAGCACCTGTGAAAAAGGTTGAAATCCTAGAGATCCATGGTCTCCGTGGCAGGTACTCAGCTTATAAAGTTGAGCTGGGTATGATCATGGGCTCAGCACTTTGTGCCAACAGCACAGACTGTCCAGTTTCCGAGTTGTGGACTTAGATGACATTCTCTTAAAACTAACCCAAGTGTAGCACACAGATAGCAGCTGCTGGCCTGGCCAGGCAAGGCTGGCCGGATCTCCCAGACAGGCTAGGAAACACAGCAGCACAGACCAGCTGAAAGCATGTGACCTTCTTGTGGTTGTTACTTCAGGGGGGAAGGAGGAGGAAATCGTGCCTCTCAGTAGCATGACTTGGGGACAGGGTGGGAAACATGAAGGGAATCATCCATAGACAGCTTTAAATCCACACAGCAGACAGTCAGAAGCAGAGATAGGGAGGATAAATAAGTGTCCAGGAACTCTTAATTCATCCCATAGCTCTTGGGATTGTCATTCTGTGTGAACTGTGCTCAGATTCAATCCGGGCTTCCTGGAGAACAGTCCCACTGTCGCAATGCATGTGGTGGTTGTGAGGAAGCCTGTGTGCAAGTTTCGCTTTGTCTTGATTTCTACAAGGGCTTATGCTTAGGGACAGCTCATGTTTCCACTAAACCCTGGTGTGTGAATGAATGCGGGAGAGCTGTTTTGATCTAAGCTGGTATCAGAAAAATAGATTGCCTCAGAATAATTGTTCCAAGGCAGTGCTAAACTTATTCTCACTGTGGTTTGGGTTGTTGTGTGTTTTTTATAGTTCCCATCAGCATTCTTCCAAGGACAAGCAGATCTCTGTGGTTCACTCTGCTATGAAATCCTGAAGTGTTGTAACCATAGATCACGTTCCACTCAGACAGAAGCGTCTGCTCTGCTTTATTTTTTCATGAGAAAGAACTTTGAATTTAACAAGCAGAAATCAATAGTCAGATCCCATCTACAGGTGAGTGAAGTGAGAGTTCATCAGTGTTTAGCTGATGTGCACTGGCTTTGATCATCACTATTTTCATGCTCTGAGGAAGTTTAGGTTGGAAAACTTCTCCATCGAAAGGATCCTCAGGCCTTGGCACAGGCTGCGCAGGGAAGGGGTTGAATTGACGTCCCTGGTTGTGTTTCACAGTCGTGGAGATCTGGAGCTCAGGGCCAGGGTTTAGCAGTGGGATGGGACAGTTGGGTTCAGGGTTGAACTGAAGAGCTTTAAAGGTATTTAACTTAAATGCTTCTATGAATGTAATTCCTCCTGAGTCCTTGGACAGTTCTCTGTGGCAGCTGGATTTTCCTGCCAGGTCTGAAGCCCAATGGGGCTGTATTTCTTGCTGTTCTTGGGCCACTCAGCTCTGTTGCAGCACAACAGCTGTGAACGCAGCCCTGCAGGCAAGGAAGAGGCAACAATAACCAGCACAGGGAGTCTCTTGTGTTAGTATGGGTCATCTTCTTAGGGCAGGTACAAAATCATCTCTGCAAGCCTGGCATATCATGTCAGGAGCTAAAGAGGATTGAGAAACATGGATTTTCTTGTGCTGTTCACACACTGTGTTTGCTGTCCCCATCCAGCTGATCAAGGCCGTGAGCCAGCTGATTGCGGACGCAGGCATCGGCGGCTCCCGTTTCCAGCATTCCCTCGCAATTATAAACAATTTCGCTAATGGAGACAAGCAGATGAAAGTAAGAGGGGTTTTTTTTCTGTCGACCATTACTTCCGTGAAAGGTCAGCAATTTCAGAGGGGACAGTGTTTAGAACCCCACTGGATTTATAGAGCAGTGATTTATTTGGTCTTCGGGTGCCTTTTTCAGGCAGCCTGACATTCACAGCAATGTTTCACTCAGAGGCTTAATAAGAAAAAGTAAATGTAAAGATTTTTATGTGAAAATCATTCACTATTCAGTGCTTGCTGTGTGACAAGCAACTGTAGCTGGTTCAGGGGTGCTTGCTGGATGATTTCAGTGATGTATTATTGCTTATCTTTCCCAAAGAACCTTAATTTCCCAGCAGAGGTGAAGGATCTGACCAAGCGCATCAGGACGGTTTTGATGGCCACAGCTCAGATGAAGGAGCACGAGAAGGACCCCGAGATGCTCGTGGATCTGCAGTACAGCCTCGCCAATTCATACGCCAGCACACCTGAGTTACGCAGGACATGGCTTGAGAGCATGGCCAAGATCCATGCTAGAAATGGAGACTTGTCAGAGGTAATGCAGAAAAACAAAGGGGAAATCCATTCCCCTGTAGGCCAAGATGTTCTGATGAAAGGAGCTCCAAAAGAGAGACGACACCCGATCTATGCTTTTCCCTAAGGCACCTACTAATACTCAAGGAAGTTCACAGAATCACAGGAGGATTGAGGCTGGCAAAGCCCTCTGAGCTCATCCAGCCCACCCCAGGACCTAACATCACCCCATTGGCCAGACCAGGACACTAAGCGCCATAGCCAGGCTGTCCTTCAACACCTCCAGGGATGGGGACTCCACCACTGCCCACTCCAGCACAACCAGTCCAGGGTCTGATCACCCTTTCCGTGAGGAAGGGCTTCTAACATCCAAACTAACCCTCCCCTGACAGCTTCAGGCCCTGCCCTTTCATCCTGATGCTGGTTGCCTGGGAGAAGAATCCAACACACACACACACATACACACACCCTGACTACACCCTTCCTTCAGGGAGTTGGAGAGAGGGAGAAGGTGCCCCCTGAGTCTCCTCTTCTCCAGGCTAAACACTCCCAGCACTCTCAGCCTCTCCTCATCAGCCTTTCCCTCCAGTCCCTTCCCCAGCCTCGTTGCTCCTCTGGACCTGCTTCAGCCCTTCAATCTCTTTTTTGAAGTGAGGGTTTGCTAATTTCTCCCAAGTCGAAAGGCAAATCCAGGGACTTATTATAAAAGAAAGAAGAAGTAAATCAAGGGTTTTAAAAGATAGAGAAACCATGGTCAAAGCCTTTTGCTCCCTGCCCAGCTGCTTTCCCCCCCACTCTCCCAGTACAGGTGAAGCACATGGTGGTCCTAACTATGGAATTTAGTCAGGAAACTACAATCCCACTCAGAAAACTAAATCCAACTCAAGAGAGAGAGATAAAGGAAGAAGGAAGAAAACAAATAGAGATGGAGAATTAATTATCATTCATCCCAAACAACCAGAGAGCTTGGATAGAGACGCTCTGCTCCATAGCTGGCTGGAACAAACATCTCAGAGATGGCGACTCTGGAATCCCTGAGGGCAACGCAGTTCCCAATACTAAAAATTCCTATGGTGAATAGGGTTATGGGGACAGGTATCCAGCTGTTGCGTGTCCATGGAAACCGTATCAGTCCCACAAGCAGAAGGTCCCCAGTTTGAATCTCACCTGGTTAAAGGTCACACAGCCACTGAGGTGGTAATCATCGAATTCTTCAGTTTTCTTTAATTTTAATCAATATTGTCTGCCTGTCACAGCCTGATCTTAAAGAAAAGGGAGTGACAGGTTCATGGACTCACTTGAGGTAGAATTCAGGAGATTACACCACAGGTCTACACGAAGGTCGAAGTTTACTAAAATTAATCAGATTCCAAACTCAGAAGGCTCAGAAACCACTGGAGTTACTGGATGCCCAACTCAGAGAGGAGAGGAAAAAGGGGAAAGAGAGGGAAGATAGTTAAGAGGTCAGATTACCACTCAGGATTGCAGACTCCAGCTTCATCCTGCCCCACGTTACTCACAAGGTGGTGGTGGTGATAGGTGATCAGTCCCTCCTCACCCCCTCAGCTTCACAGATTTTTGGTGTTTCCAGCAGTCCTTGTGTCAGTCTCTCGTCCTGGCTGCAGGCTGGGGAGGGCTGATGGTCAAGCAGCTCCACGCTGCTCAAATCTCTCCCTTTTATACTGGCTACTGGCTGGTTGTTTTTTTTAAAGTGAGTCCTTGATGGAGGAAAACTTCTCATGTTGTGAGGCTCTACAGATTCCGTTCCTATACAGAGCATCGCCAGGTGCAGACTTCCTCTTACTAACCTGTTCACAGCTTCTCTTCCATTTGCTTACACCTGTTTGAGCCATCTCGCTTGTTGTTGATCAGAGCCTGACACTGCCATTTTCTGCACGGTTGCTTGTCTGTGATGGCAGCTTGTGCTGCCTGTTACCCAGGCGCCCTGAGTCGTGACAGCATGTGTAATGTTGGCTGTATCTTGTTCTCTCGTTGCAGGCTGCTATGTGCTATATTCACATTGCTGCTCTCATCGCCGAGTACCTGAAAAGAAAGGGTAAGACCAACGTGTTCACCTCCTTTTATCTATCAACATTAGTCTTTTGAAAACAGTTTCTGGCCACCGCGCATTCCATCCCTTTACAGAAAGTAGTGTTAAAGCTGCTTGAATCCTTCCCAAATATTTTATGCTGAAAATACATCCTAAATGCTGCTCTGGAAAGTGGTTTGTGTAACAGAGGGTTAACGAAGCATTCGGTAAAGCTGATGCAGAGCAAGAGTGCTTGACTCGTTAGTCTGTCATTATGAAAGATGCATGTATTAACACGTACCAGGATACTAATACCATCTTACACTGTCATAGGTTACTGGAAAATGGAAAAGATTTGTCCCTCGCGTATGCTCCTGGAAGACGATCAAGTCTCAGATAGTAGTGTGTTACTAACAACTCACACTGGAGGAAGTGAGTGCTCTAACTGTGCCTGTTCGTGGGTCACTAAATGTCCTTAGGGAGTCAAATTGATCCAGGAAAAACACCTACCAGAGCAAAATTATTTGCTCTGCATTTGATGGCAGTTTCCTGATGCTCTCCGGTGGGTTTGAGTTGCTCAGGATGTCTCAGGTTAAGGGTTTTTTTCAGTAGGGTCCACAGAAATCACTGGGAGGATGGGAGGTAAAATTAGGAGCTGGTTTACCCGAGTGTGACTTAGCAGAGATCAGGGTTGGTTTTCATCTGTGGTGCTTATTAATACAAAACGTATTTTATTAGAACGTTTTTAAAATTAAAAATAAAGTGCAGGCTTAGAGTTTCCAGTGCTTTGGCTTTCATGATCTCAAAGGTCTCTTCCAACCAAAGGGATTCTGTGAGTCAGTGTGAGAGATTTTAGCCGTTTTAACAAAGAGCAGTTTGCCCCATGAAGAGAAAAACTGAGTGTTGCATAGTTCTCCTATACCTGGAGGGGTGAGAGGAACAAACTTTTCAGATGGAAGCTTCTAGAAGGATTCCTTAGAGCGATAGGTGTTCACTAGTAGTAAAACACTTGGCATGAAAAGCAGGCCATGGGTGACCCTGAGCCTGGCCAAGGCACTGTGTGTTCCAGGGGAACTGAGTCCCCATTGGTGTGCTCTGCTCCTCTTGCTTAGGAAACCTCACTTGTAGGACAAGGATGTTAGGTGCCTGAGGGTCGGGCTGGGAGCTGTAGGAGTGGTTTTGTGGGTATAAATAGGCTCAGCTCAGCCTGTGACCATCATTCCTGGATGGATGAGTGGTGCACATGTGGTTCTGCAGCGACTGCTCATTAATACAGAACTGAGAGGCTAGAGAGGAAAGAGGTTGCTTCAGGAAAACAGTAGAGTTACCCTTTGCTGGGCAAATGGATTTATGTCCTAGAGATAACATGTGGTAAACTTGGTCAGTTCCATTTGTTTTCCTCATTGCTTGGCTGAGTGAGCTGAATCAAATCATCCCAGTATTAGTGGCACCCAGTATCTTTGTGAATTAGCTGGTTATTTGGTTGTTAATCGTTGTCACTCTGACTTGCACTTCAAGGCTTGTTCTCCATGGGCTGGCCGGCGTTCCTCAGCATCACCCCCAACATTAAAGAAGAGGGTGCTATGAAAGAAGACTCTGGGATGCAAGATACTCCCTACAATGAGGTCAGCAGCATTAATACTTCCATACTGGTCCTGTTAAACAGGGAGTTTCATTTCCAGTGGGTGTCTGGGTGTGTTACAACAAATCACACAGTGAGGGCAGTGAAAGGAACCAGCTAGAGAGACATGTCACTGCTTTTGGGCTGAACTTTGGGTAACCAAAGGACCAAAGGACATTGAGTGTTAGGACAGGGCAAGGGGCATGTTCTTCTGGATGAGAGGTCAGGTATCAGAGTGTTTTCATGGTACTTGGAATCTTTTATCTGAAGAAGAGATAAATCAGCAGTTCTTCATCAGGCATCATTTGTTTTAAATAAACCTTGAATTAATTGTGCTGGGAGTGTGTTGCTGTTAATGAACTGACAGCAGCTGTCAAGTGATGGAGCTGTTTGTGGAATTGCAGAATATCCTTGTGGAGCAGCTAGAGCTGTGTGTCGAATACCTGTGGAAGTCCGAGAGATATGAGCTCATTGCTGAGGTCAACAAGCCCATCATTGCTGTTTTTGAGAAGCAGAGGGACTTCAAAGTAAGTTGTTTTGGGGAGTTTTTTTAACTATCTTAAGACTACAGTAAAACTCCAGGAAAGAAAAGAAGTGGGGTTTAATTTTTAGGGATTTTTTATTATTCTTTCTTGTCTGTAATCTTCCCTTTGTGCTGTAAAGGAACAACTCTGGTGCCTTCTCTTCCTGGGTACTTTACCTTCCTCTTCAGCATCAACACAGCAGTACCTGAACAGAAAATTTCCAAACAAGTCACGCTGGCCAGTAGATTTGGCTGATTCCATGTGGTTTGAAGCCAAGAGCGTGTTTGTGTCGCATCAAAGTTGAGAAGCTGCCAATAACATTGTGTGTGTTCTTCACAGCTCCAGGGCCTCCCCATTTGCTTGGCAATTTCCACACATAGTGGATGATGACACAATAATCTCATTTATTGCTTTTTCTGGGTTCAAATTTAGAAGAACTGAAGATGTGGCAGTAAGCTCTCTGCTGAGGAAGCAGCTCCTCAGGTTCTAACTTGGTTGAAATTTTGGTTCAAGATGCCAAGAAAGTGCTGTTAGCTGGTTAATCGTGGACAGAGCTGTATTTGCATGGGGTTGGGAGCTGATGGGAGCTGCCGTCCTGCCTGTAGGACAATTACCTGATCTCTTGGTGGTGGGATCTTTGTCTTCTCCTGTGTGACACACTGCCTCAAAACTGCTCAAGGGGCAACAGAAACCTTGAAACAAGCATCTAGTGGCTGAGCTCAGTCTGAGCAGTATGAGCCTCAGTGTGAGCAGCCAGAGCTGCAGCAGCATCTCCCAAAGGACTAGATGACTTTTGGAGGTTACTTCCAACTCAGGAGATTCTACGATTCTATGATCGTGTGACTCCCCTCCCTCTCATTTCTCATCTCAGAGGCTCTCTGATTTGTACTATGACATCCATCGCTCCTACCTGAAGGTTGCAGAAGTGGTGAACTCGGAGAAGCGTCTCTTTGGTCGATACTACCGGGTGGCGTTTTACGGGCAGGTGAGTCCACTCGTGCTCTTTTTTTCTCTGCACATTCCCGCGTCTCAACCATGTTCCTGATATATTTGGGGGAAGCGAAAGCAGGGGATACCTGCAGTGGATCATGGGGTAGGCAGTGGCTCTAAGCAGGGTTTGACCCAGGAGAGCACCCAGGTGCACCTGGGTGAACTGCTGCTGTGGATTTAGTGTTGTCACAGAGGATGGACTTGGACTCCAGTTTAGCTCTTGCTTTCAAAAGCAGAACTGAGAGCAAGGTGGGGCAGGTTTTCTTCAGAGTAAAGCCTGAATAATGCCAGACAGGACACCTCTGGTCTGTCCTTGTGTGTTCTACTAGAGCTCAAAGCAGAGCAGGTAGATGTTTTGGTGTGTTTCTGGCCAACTCTTCTGTTTTCAAGCTGCCTCTGACTCTGTGCAAGATGCTGTAAAGTAGCTGTATTGCCTCTGCTGTGCTTCAGCATCCTCAGAGCATTATATTGTGCCTTCTCCAGCGTAGCAATCCAGCATGTTTCTTCCAGACCCAGTTTGGGCAAGCACACGGTTTCCTTTTTATTTAACTCTTAAAATAAGAATGTTTGTAAACAACAGCCCGTGTGAATCACTCTGTTCTGCTTAGATTTTAATGCCAAAATTTGCTCTTTTCTCCTTTTGATCTTATTCAAGGCTGTGGTAAGTCTGGTTCTTTTTGCATGTTTTGTTTTAATCCTCCTCACACACCCCTTCATCCTTTCCCACCCCCTACCCCCCAACAACCTGCTGTTACTCAGCATTAACTGTCCTTGCAGTGCTCTGGGCTGGTGGAATCATGGCGCTTCATTCATTGCTGCATCCTGCAAACTAACTCCCGTCCCTGTTGTGTTTTGCACTGCCTCACCTCATCCCGGGGCCAGCTCTGCTCTTGGCTTCCCTGGGAGCAGGGTCGGACACCCTTGGGTTCCTGGATGGGGTGGCAGCTCCCCACAGCAGGGCTGTGGTACCAGTCCCTGGAAACTGGAGCGCTCTGGGCAGGCTGCGGCCACGATGTTGGTAGGAGGGAGCAAATGGGGATCTGGAAACTGCGGGATCTGGCTTTTCCTGTATAGCAAAGCTGAATGAGTGGGTTCAGATGGGCTCATGGGGTTCCTAGCTCCAAAGACTCTGTGATTCTGTAACACACCAAATGCAAGGAGAAAGTGAGCTGAGGAAGAGGAGAGTGAGGACCTTCCTTTGGATGGAATCAGAGAGGGGGAAACAGGACTCACCTCCCTGCAGCTTGTTGTGAGGGCTCTCCCAGAGGCAGCTCCTTGGAGAGTGGGTGTGGGGATGTTGGTGGGCAGGTAGGAATGCATGTTGTAGCAGAAATGGGATGAGATGAGATATGCTTGGAGAGCAGGCATGGGATGCTTGTGGGTGGCTGTGAGGTTCCTTTTCAGTCTCACACATGTGTTGTCCTATAAAATCCTTGTGGGTAGCTACACCCGTAAGCACAGAGATGAAGACACACCTAGCTGCTCTTCTCAGCTGAGAGCAAAGCTGCAGAGAAGGCGGATTAAAGGACCAAACGATCTCCAATACTGTTTGCATCTGTGAAGTTCTTCTTGGGAAAAGACAACTAGTAGCACCTGGGGACTGTCTGTGGTTACTGCATCAGTTAGGGACACTCGGGAAGCATGGGAAGAGGGTCCTCAGGAAGGATGGAGCTGGTTGCTTGCATGCATTTGCAACTCACGGAGCTCAGTCTCATGGCAGCTCCTGTTTTAGGCTGCAGATTGTTTTCAGGGTGGTGACAACATCTCGTTGCACCACCAAGTGGCCACACTAGCCAGAACGGGTGGGTTGATCTGCTGCATTTGGTGAATTCAGTGTATTTTCAGAACTCAAATCTAGCAGAAACACCGATGAGCTGTGTTGAACAGCTGAACCTCCAGTGGTGGATTCAGAGTGGCATTAGGTGAAGGTAGAAATGAGGGTTTGGTCTTCCATCTGGACAGGAGGGAAAAGTTCTTGAATCTGAGGGTGGGGGATCCCTGGACCAGGATGCCCAGAGAGGGGGTAGAGGCCCCATCCCTGGAGCCATTCAGGGGCAGGTTGGATGGGGCTCTGGGCAATCTGATCTGGTGAGTGATGGCCCTGCTTGATGTAGGGGGGTGTTAGATTAGATGGCTTTTAGAGGTTCCTTCCAGCCCAACACATTCTGTGGTCTATAATCTGTGTAGAAGCCAGAGGACAGACTTTCCCAGTGGCAAAGCTCACTGTGGATTTGTCTGAAGAGCAGAAGATGTGGCCTCTTGTCCATGCATGGTAAACCATCTGCAGATTCCATAGCAGAGAGTACAAGATGCTCACCTGGAAACTAGCAACCTGCTGTCTTTTTCCTTATGTTCAGCTGTTCCACGTTTCTATCCATATGCTACATTGTCCTTGCTGGGCAAAACCAGCTGGCATGAAAATAATCCTAGGATATGTGTTGGTAAAACAACTGGGGCTGTGTAATATTTTAAACCCCCTGAAACTGGAGGATATTTGGCCTCTGAGAAATGTTTAATCTGCCTTTTCTGCATCTCAGGCAGACACAGGCAGCAATTTTTTATAGCTGGGTTGTAGTTTTTAACCCTCCGCTGGGTTAAAAATTGACTGGATAACTGGGCACAGAGAGGGGTTATGAATGGTGCCGCCTCTAGTTAGTGTCCAGTGACCAGTGACATTGCCCAGGGATCAGTTCTGGGACCAGTTTTATTCAACATCTTTTCTGATGACCTGGATGAGGGGATTGAGTCTACCTTCAGTAAATTCCCAGGTGACACCAAGTTGGGAGGCAGTGTTGATCTGCTGGAGGGGAGGAAGATGCTGCAGAGAGCTCTGGACAGGCTGGGTCAGTGGGCGGAGGCCAACGGGATGAGGTTGAACAGGGCCAAGTGCAGGGTCCTGCACTTTGGCCACAATAACTCCCTGCAGAGCTACAGACTGGGGGATGAGTGGCTGGAGAGCAGCCTGGCAGAGAGGGACCTGGCAGTGCTGGTTGACAGTCAGCTGAACAGGAGCCAGCAGGGTGCCCAGGGAGCCTGGAAGGCCAATGGCATCCTGGCTTGTATCAGCAATAGTGTGGCCAGCAGTACACTGTCCTAAGCACAGGTGAGTCCTCCCCTCAAATCCTGGGGACAGTTCTGGGCCCCTCACTTCAGTGAAGAGATTAAGGGGATGGAGCAGGTCCAGAGGAGCAACAAGGCTGGGGAAAGGACTGTAGGGAAAGTCTGATGAGAAGAGGCTGAGGGAGCTGGGGGTGTTGAGCCTGGAGGAGACTCAAGGGGAACCTCCCTCTCTCTAACTCCCTGAATGTGGAGGTTGGGCTCTTTTCCCAGGCAGCCAGCACCAGAATGAGAGGGCAGGGCCTGAAGGTGCCAGGGGAGGGTTAGGTTGGATGTTAGGAAGCCCTTCCTTATAGAAAGGATTATCAGACCCTGGAATGGACTGCCCAGGGCAGTGCTGGAGTCCCCATCCCTGGAGGTGTTGAAGTACAGCTTGGCTGTGGCCCTTAGTGCCCTGGTGTCGCTGATGGGGTGGTGTTAGGTGCTGGGCTGGGCTGGATGAGCTCAGAGAGCTTTTCCAGCCTCAATAACTGTGATTCTGTGATAGCTCACCATCATGTTCTGTTCATCGCTTGTCAGCCAAGACTGCTGGGGAATACTGCCTCTTGCATTTAGAGATAAGCCTTTGGGTTTTGTTGAAAACACCAAATTTTAACCGAAAATCAGAAGCTTTTTGTCAGCAGTGGTCCTGAGAAGCTATTTTCAGTATGGTTGCACCAAACTATTGATGTTTCCCCACAGAAACCAGCTTTGCTTCGGTGAAAACAAGATCAGAACCCAAGTTTTGATCCAGCAGATCTTTTCTCAGTTAGACCAATAAAAGGTCAGCTGCCTGCCCAGCTCATTAAGTTGTTACGGGGTGTCAGCTTTGGGACTCTGGATTTATCCTCTAATTACCTTTGAAGATTTTCATGCAGTTTAATTGATCATACCATGAAAAATATTGCAGCATTAGAAGGTCACAGCCAGACTGACTGCCAAGCAAGACCCTGGTCTCCAGTATTGACTCCCTAGGAGTACTGACCACATTAAAAGTGAATTTTATTCCCCTTGTCCTCGCTGAAGAAGATGGAGACTGTTAATCTCAGTTGAGATACAGGTTACAGGGCGGGTTTTCCTAAACAAACACTGAGCTCTACAGCTGGAAATGCTGTGGTGGGCAGCCTCCTTTCCTGATGATAGCCCCCTTGTGTAGACTCGGCCCTTCCCCTTGTGCTAACCCTGTCCTCCCATTTCCCTCTACACAGGGCTTTTTTGAGGAGGAGGAAGGTAAAGAGTACATCTACAAAGAACCCAAGCTAACGGGCCTGTCTGAGATCTCCCAGCGGCTGATGAAGCTCTATGCAGACAAGTTTGGGATTGACAACGTGAAGATTATCCAGGACTCCAACAAGGTACCAGAGACGGAGAGTGTGTGACCCCAGCATGTGTGTGCACCAGCCACTGTGACCTGGCTTTACAGCTCCAAAGCTGCCCCTTGTGTGTGCTGGGACATGGGCAAGAAAAACAGGGCAAGGGTTAGAGCAGGGTGTCACAGTTGGTGGGAAAAGAGCCCTATTCCATCGTCTGCCTACAGACAGGGTGCAGGTGCTCACTGCGGGGTGGGAGGGAGAGTTCCTTCTCACTTAGAATCACAGACTGGTTTGGGTTGGAAGGAACTTCAGAGCTCACCCAATGCCAACCCCTTGCCACGGGCATTGGCACCTCTCACCAGTCCAGGGTGCCCAGAGCCCCATCCAACCTGACCTTGAACAATTCCAGGGTGGAGTATCCACAGCCTCTCTGGGCAGCCTGTTCCAGGGCCTCAGCACCCTCACAGGGAGGGATTTCTTCCTAAGATTTGATCTAAATCTCCCCTTTTAGCTTGAACCCAGCCCCCTTGTCCTAGCACAGGAGTCCCTCATATAAAGTCCCTTTCCAGTTTTCCTGCAGCCGCTTCAGGTACTGGAAGCTGCTATAAAGTCCTCCTGGAGCCTTCTCAAGGCTGAACAGCCCCGACTCCCTCACCCTGTCCTCAGAGCAGAGATGCTCTGATCATCATTAGCTCTTGCTAATGGCTGTATTGAAAAAATCCCCGTTTTTAGGGGCTTCTTGGGGAAGTGTCTGTGATTCATCTCAATTCTACATTTGGAAGTCTCTGTTTTAACCACTTCTGTTGTGATGGTGTCCCTGTTTGGAACACATTTGGGGGCAGAGACCCTTGGTTAGACATCTCCCTCCCCCGATTCAACTGCCCTGGCTCCCTCCTTCCCAAGGCAGAGAGAAGGAGCGATAAATAGATTGCAGCACCC
>VZRI01005977.1:126224-169033 GCA_013397515.1 Upupa epops
ACAAGGGGCAATAGGTGTAAGCTGGAGCACAGGAAGTTCTGCCACCTTCTCTTCCACTTTTTTTACTGTAAGGGTTACAGAGCACTGGAATGGGAGGTTGGGGGGTCTCCTCTGGAGTTGGTTAAGACCCATCTGGACACATTGCTGTATGACCCGTGTTAGATTCTGTGATCCTGCTTGAGCAGGGGGGTTGGACTTGATAACCCCTGGAGGTTCTTTCCAACCCCTGATGATCTGTGTATCTGTGTAAAGGTTGGACTTGATGCTCTCCTAGGTCTTTTCCAACCTAAATGTTTCTGTGATTCTGTCAATGTCCCTCTTGCAGTGAGGGGCCCAAACCTGGACACAGGACTTGAGCTGTGGCCTCCGCTGAGTAGAGGAGAATGATCACCTCCCTTCTCCTTTCTGATGCAGACCAGGATACCTTTGGTCTGCTTGGCCACCTGGGCACACTGCTTCCTCATGTTCAGCCAGCCCTCGTTTAATGCCTCTGCCTGGCAGCTCTCCAGCCACTGCTCCCCAAGCCTATAGCATTGCTGGTGGTCTGGAAGCTCCATGCAGGTAGGGACCATCTCCAGCTGAGCATTCCCATCTCCAGCACAGACTGGGCAGATGCTGATCATGCCAGCCTAACCAGAGGATCTGTTTAAAGGGAGAGACCCAGAGGCTTGAGAAAGCAATGTGGGCACCTGGAGTACTCTGGAAAGTCCTGGAACCTCCTTTGTACTGTCCTTGTCTTATTAGATAGTGAAAGCCGAGGATGCACTAAGCATCAATTGTTTTATTATTGGGTTTTTCTCTCTTGTGTTTGAATGGGAGGAAAGGTAAATTCACCTCTTGATACTAATGAAGACCCTGAGATTTAAACCAGGAGAAGGGCATTATTGGATGAAATATGACCTTAAATTTGCTCACTCCCTTCAGACAGGCAGGAGGAAAAGGATTGAGAAGGCTCCAGGGGGACCTTCTAGCAACCTTCCACCCCCTGAAGGGGGCTGTCCGAAGGCTGGGGAAGACTGTTCCCAAGGACAGGGAACAGTAGGGGTCATGGTTTGAAGCTGAAAAGGGCAGAGTGAGCCTGGACAGGAGGAAAAAGTTCTTGAATCTGAGGGTGGGGGATCCCTGGAACAGGCTGCCCAGAGAGGAGGTGGAGGCCCCATCCCTGGAGCCATTCAAGGTCAGGCTGGCTGGGACTCTGGGCAACCTGGTCTGGTGAGTGATGGCCCTGCTTGGTGCAAGGGGGTTGGACTGGATGCCCTTTGGAGGTCCCTTCCAGCCTAACACATTCTGTGCTTCTATGATCAAAGATTTGCAGTAGCAAAGCAGAATCAATGTGTTAAGAGTACAGTACCTGCTGTACTCAGTTTTAGATGCACTGGAATACTCTCTCTGTGAGAGAGTCTGCAGTCTGTACAGCAGAATCAGGAGGGATAGAGGTTCTTTTGCACCATAAAGATGCATAAAACATACTGAGTCAGAAGAAGGACTTGAGCCACCACGACATTCCTGCCCAGGGGCCACAAAAAGAACTTGGCATTGACCCTGACTCGAGGCTTTTGCTTGGTCATGTTTCTTATAGGATGAATAAATCCAGCACTGCTAACTGCCCTGTGGGCAGGTAACAGCCGTAGAAAGAGAATTTTCCCCTCCAGCCTCCTTCTGTCTTGGTCCTCTGCCTCCATCTCCACCCCCAGACGTGGCAGTGCTGCCTTTGCTCATCTTCATGGAAGCAGCAGCGAGTCCTCTGTGGGTTTTTAGCTCTCTGAGCTGTGTGCACAAGTGTCTGGCACTGCTGGGCTGGCAGGGGGCTGCAGAATCAAGAGCTGAGCTCCTCTGGCTTGGATGGAGCTGCTCAGTGCTGTTGGCCAGGTCTCTTTTGCTTGGTGTCCCTAGTTCATAGAGCCCGTCAAAACATGGTTCATGCTCCACTGCTGTAGGGCTGCTGGCAGGAACTGCTCCTCTGTGTTGGTGGTTCTTCCACTTCCTCCTCACTGAGCCCTCTCTGAGGGTGCTGAGGAACCCACATGGGAATGTGCCCAGGCCACAGTGAGGCTTTGTGTCTCTGATGTCCCTGAGTCACTGCAGAGCCAAAGGTGCGTCAAATCCTTTTCCCACAGACACTTTGTGTTGTGAAACTGGGGAGGGCAGCAGGGATGTTCTGGAGTTTTTGTAGTTTGCTTCCGGCAGAAAGATGGCTTTGGGCAGTGGGTGATGGGAGCAGTGCCCAGGATTGGGTTTCCCTCCCTAATGCAAGATTCATGCCTGCTCTGTCTCTCCTTACGCTCCCAGGGATGCTGTGACAGGTTCTGTGCCTCAACGAGACTCCCTGGGCACCCAAGAAGGGGCAGCGGGCTCTGCTGTGCTCTTCCAGGAGAACTCTGGAGAGCTTTGCTGGAGCTGCTCTTCCATCACTTTGCGTTGGCTGCCACAGGGGAGTTCTTGCCCTGCATCAGCTCTCGTTTGGAGCATTCATTTTCTTTTGAGAAACTACTGATGCCGGGAGAAGGCAGTGCCCCGGTGTCAGGGAGGAGTGACCTGTTGCAAAGTTGAAGAGATGACCTGCTGCCCAGCAAGGAGTAATTCTGTGCCACGGAGGCTAGAACTGACCTTTCCAGGTGAACCGAAGGAAATGGGCTCTCTTTGCCACCGCCGCCTCCTCCTCCTCCGGGGTGGGAAGGTTTTCTGATGATGCAGCGATACTGTGTTGACAGAGATTTGTGCCACTCTGAAAAATGAGCCTTGGAGTGAATGAATAAGTCATGGGCACTCTCTTGGTACCTTGACAGCTCACAGTGGGAGCCAGCTGAGTCCTACAGGCAAGGAGGCTCTCCTGTTCTCCAGAGGGGCAGTGGCCACCAGCTCAGGAGCTCCTTGTCAGAGCAGAGGAGCAGGGAGCCTGGCTGTGTGGGGCCATGGAGGGCAACACGCTTCTCCTCCAGGTCATCCGCAAGATGCGCTCCCAGATCAACCAGCTGGAGAGGGAGAACAGGGCCCTGAGAGGTGAGCTGAGGGTCTGCAGGCAGGGGACAGTGCCCACAGGAGGTGGGGACGGTGACATGAGGAACCTCGCAGAGGATGAGGAAAGACCAGCTGGCTCTGCATCAGCTCTGGGTGGAAGCATCACAGCCAGTCCTGCTCCAGCATCGAGCAGCCAGACAGGTACGAAGAGTGTCCCTGCCCCACTATGCGGGATCAACCACTCCAGGAGACCCATTTATCCTTGCGTGAGCAGGACTTCCCTCACTGCTCTGAGTGTTCTGGGCAAAGCCAGTTCTGATGCAGCCGATGGGCTGAGTGATGCCAGTGAAGCTGGAGGAGGGCTGCAACTAAACAACTCCAGCTGATCGCAGTGGCCTCTTGAAGTAGGGCTGCTGGTGGCTGTGGATGCTGTCAGCATGGGAACAGCCAACCTGGGGAGGGTGAAAGACTTTGTGGTTTTACCTGTCCAGGGCAAAGGGTGAAATCCAGAGTGGGGTTTGGCTTCCCCTGCCTTTGGGCCATTCACATAGAAAAATCTGTTGAGTCTGAGGTGATTAAAAATGCGTTGAGGAGATCAGGCAATAATAATTATTAACTCTGCTTTTGTCTCTGCTGCTCAGACACCACTATGACAGTACGGCGCTACCCCACCAGCTCTCCTCCAGCAACTGCTCCTTCCTGCACTGGGCCTCACTGGACCAACAGACCCGTGAGCCGTGGGCTCTCAGCACAGCTCACTGGTGAGGAGGAGAAGGGCCTTGAGAAAACATCGGCCAACAGTCGCCGTCACTCCAGCAAGGTGCCTCTGTTCCAGGAGCAGGTCTCTACATGCAGGTAGAGTCATTTTGTCCCCTCAGTATCACCTGCAGGGCTGATTGCAGGTTTCACCTGAAAAAATAGGTGGATGTT
Source organism: Upupa epops (assembly GCA_013397515.1). Taxonomy (NCBI): domain Eukaryota; kingdom Metazoa; phylum Chordata; class Aves; order Bucerotiformes; family Upupidae; genus Upupa; species Upupa epops. Next base: position 130,113 of record VZRI01005977.1, read on the forward strand.
GCTCTGGGGGTTAGTTCCTTTTCAGCAAAATCATGTGTTCAGGTGTTTGTGGGTGTTGAGCCAGCAGGAGAAGTGTCTGGGGCAGTTGCCCACCTTGCAGTGCATGAAGAGCACTGGTGTGAGAAAGAAGAGGGGAGAGCAAAGAGGGTTGGAGTCTTCGCCATGTGTTGTTCTGACAAGCCAGCTTGGATCATAGAATCACAGAAAGTTAGGGATTGGAAGGGAGCTCTAGAGATAATCTAAGCCAACCCCTGCCAGAGCACACCCCTAGGACAGGTCACACAGGGCTGCATCCAGGTGTGGTTTGAAAGTGTCCAGAGCAGGAGACTCCATAACTGATCTGGGCAGCCTGTGCCAGGGCTCTGTCACCCACACAGTGAAGAAGTTTCTTCTCGCGTCGAGGCAGACTTCTGGGTTTACGTTTATCCCCATTATTCCTTGGCCTATTACTGGGAATGACTGTCAAGAGACTGGCCCCTTCCTCTTGATCCCCACGCCTCAGACAATTGCAGGTGTTAATCAGGTCTCTCTCAGCCTTCTCTTGTCCAGACTGAAACAGCCCCAGTTTGCTCAGTCTTTCCTCACAGGGGAGATGCTCAAGTCCCGTAATCATTTTCATAGCTCTCCATTGGACTCTCTCCAGTAGATCCCTGTCTTTCTTGAATAGGGGAATCCAGAACTGGACACAGTACTCCAGGTGTGGTCTCACCAGGGGAGAGTAGAAGGGTATAAGGACTTCCCTAGATCTGCTGGACACCCTTTTCCTGATTCAGCCCAGGCCACCATTAGCCTTCTTGGCGACAAGGCCACATTGCTCTCATATGGAGAAGCATCCATGGAGCAGGATGACCCCTCACCTGTACTGGTGCCTGGTGTTATTCCTTCCCAGATGAAAGGGAATTTGAAACTTCAAATCACAGAATCAAACATTTAGGTTGGAAAAGACCTTCAAGACCATCGAGTCCGACCATGAACCCAGCTGTTCCAAGCTTTTCCCATGGTGTGCTCCAAAGCTCTAGTCCCATGTGTGATGCTGGATAGTTCTGCTTTAGAATGAGCTCTGTGAGAGCTTCACCTTGGAGTCGGCTTTGGAGTCACCTTGGAATCTCCCTCCAAATAATAAAACAGGAGCTCTGATACAAATCATCGTGGATTCACGTGTCAGCAGCACTTCCGTTCGCACCTGCCAGTGAGTTATTTATCCATCCCACAGTTCCCACTTTTTTTGAGAACTAAATTTAAAAAAAAGACTCAATGTCTGAATATATTAGGACAGAAGAGGCCTCTGAGGGGTGTTACAGGCTGGACTTGATGATCTCAGAGGTCATTTCCAGCCTCAGTAATTCTGTGATTCTGTGTTTTCAGGGTAATTATAGTAAAACCACAAACGGCCCTCGGCCTCTTGGGTGCAAATATCAAAAAAACCCAAAACCCCAAACTTGGGAGGCTCCATGGGAGATGGCAGATGCTTCCAGCAGCCAGAAGACTGAAAGCTATCTCATGACCTCTGACCTCCCTGCAAGTGCTGCAAGCGTTTTCCTTCTGCCTGAGGGGTTGTTTGGGTTGGGTTGTTTTAGTTTTCTTTGTGTATTTTATCCGTTTGTCATCCCCACAGCACTCTGCTGTTTTGTTGTTTGCAGGAGCAAAGTCAAGGCTGTGAGTTTCCTCTTGCCAATGGACTCGTCATCCTGTGCCAAAACGCTGAGTCCCCACAGAAGCCCATCGAGTCACAACCCAAACCAGTTAGCCCCCATTGCCGAAAAGGATCTGTGAGCTGATGAATTTTTCAAGGCCCATTGCTCCTCGAGCTAAATCAACCTGAAATGATAGGTGTGGGTCAGGTTCCACTGCTGCAAAATGCTTTGGCAAGGTGCCTGCAGAGCATCACCCAGCCCGTGTCTGGGGTCACTGGCCCCATGTTGAGCAGGGAATTGAAAGCCACCACCAAGCCGGCTGGAAGCCTGACACCTCAACGAAGCCACACAACAGCAGAGGTGCCTCCACAACCAGCGTCTGCAGAGCTGCTCTCAGAACAGGCTGCCCACAGAGTTGGTGGAGTCTGATTCTCTGGAGACATTCCAGCCCTGTCTGTATGCATTTCTGGGTGATCTGCCCTAGTTTTGGTCCTGCTGTGGCAGGGGGCTTGGACTTTGTGGTCTTCAGAGGTCCCTCCCAATCCCTAATGGTCTGTGATTCTGTGATCTTGTGATCCATTATCTTAGGACTGCTGTGGGCAGGGTGTTGGAGCTGTGTAGGTTCTACTCCTATGAATAAAACCAGTGTCCAGCATCCAGCATCCAGCGTGTTGGGTTTGATTCCAAGGATTTATGGGACCCAAAATTGTGCAGGTTGCTGTTTCCTTCTGTACTGGCAGCACTAGTGTACAAAGGCTCCATCACCAGCCGATGTTGGCACCAGTAACTTAAAGCAAGATTTTCATCTCATTGTCTACTCTGAATCTCTGGAGCTTTCAAAGGTGAAAGCAGGGCCTGGTTGGAAAAGAAAAAGCCCTTCTGGGTGTCGCATGGTGGTGTATTCTCAGAGAAAACTCCGTGCTCCTTCTTTTTCCGTTTGAATTTCCTCCTGTTTTGGGCCCTGGGTTAATAGATTCTCATGACTAAAGTCATCCTTCCTATTCCAGTGCTGTCTTATTTCTGGGGTTCTCTGTTCAGCCTGGGTACACACAGAGCTGCTCTGGAATGTCAGAAGGGATGAGTCAACCTTTAAGGTACTGAAGCGCTTGACTGTTCATGTCAGAACAGCAGGATCATTGGGATTTGGGAATCCCTGTGGTTTAGGCAGCTTTCAAAAATCTCAGCTTTTTGTTCCCTAAGCTCCAGCTTCCACTGTGGTGGGCAAATCCATCTGCCTTTGTGTAGCGACAAGGCATTAGACACACTGGGCATTTATTAGAGGTGCAACAGTCTTTAAATTTGGGATATTTCTAGGGAAAAAAGAAGGGAAAAGAGGAAAAGGAATGAAAGTCACCACTGACAATGACCTGTCGGTACATTAATGGGAAAGTTTATTTTTGAATGATGTTTTTGCAGCTGTTAGCAGGGCCCACAGATCCCAGAGCACAGGGTGATGCACAGGCGCATGAGTTTGTAAAAGCACTGTGTGCAGAACTGACCTAGATCTCGAGAACCAGGTGGGAGCAGAGGCAGAGCTGACCTAGCTCTGGACAACCAGGTGGGAGCAGAGCCCACAGACGAAGCACTGAGCACACTTGGTTCAGCACAGTAGAGCAGGACATGAGTTACCAGGAGCACTCACTGGAAGAACATTCCAACACCGAGCATCCATAGACTGGCCAATGCAAAGTGGCAGGGACCAGCAAAGCGATAGGGAGATGGAGGCAGCAGCTAAGCCCTGGTCCTTTTCTTTCTTTTTCCCTGGAGGATCCATATGAGCTCAGAGGAGGTCTGGGTTTCTATTTAAAGCCCCTCTGAAGTATTCCGTACCTGTATTGAATAGGTGCTGCAGTCTGGTCACTGATGGCCAGGCTTGTTAGGCAGTTTCCAAAGGGAAGTTCTTCCTTTCAGAGAAGTGGTCGATGTTGTTTGGCCATGGCACAGCAAGAGGTTCCCTACTGCATGAGCCCTGGACACCAAGAGGCTGACAGTCCTGTGTCACACTTGTGCTTGGGCTACAGGGCTTGATAGCTCCATTAAGATGATTGAGCCCACTGCTGCCACTTGTTCTCTGTTCCACCAGCAAGCCTAGTCAGGAGTAGTGAAACATCTTTCTGTGTTGAAGACAAGATCAACTTGTGAGAGCTGATTCTTGACTTGAATCAGTGGGATGGTGCAAACATCACTGCAAGTGAGAGAGGAACAGGGTGTTATCTTGCTTTCAGAAAGTGCTTTTAAAGCTCTGGTCATCACAGAAGCCTGCAGAGCCTGGAGCACTGGCCGCATAGGGAGGTATTAAGAAGGATGTTGGTGAAATGTAGACAGTTCTCAGTCAAATATCTAAAATCCCGATATCCAGCTCAGCATTTAGCATCCTTAGGTGCTTCTTCAGCCTACCATAGACCTCACCCTCTCCAGTCTGATGAACAATGCTTAGACAGCAAAATCCTTATAAATAAATAACTAAATAGATAAAGACATCAGCTCTGGCATAGCTCAGTGGTTCCATGGAAAGTTAAAGGGTTTGTCTTCATCAGTGTTTCAGGTGGAGTTGGGTATTCCGGAGAGAATTTCCTGGTGGAACCCTCATTTCTGGGAAAATTTCCTGGACAAACCCTCATTCCTGAGAGAATTTCCTGGTCAGACCCTCCTGTGCTTTGTTCCACACTGTAGAGTGATTTAAAAAGAAAATCCAACTGGGTGAAATTTCATCTTGTGATACTATTAGAAGAGAGGAGGTGCCTTTCACCACTCTTACCTTTCTTTCTGGTGTGTAAAAGCCTCACTCTAGTTATAGATGCAGAACTGGAAACATGATGCTCCTGGCTGTAATAGAGGAGTGACATCATCACCTTCTCTGGTCAGTTCTTGCTCAAAGTTCATCAGGCTCTCATGCGCGTGTCCTTACACAACAAGATTATACCCAAAGGTAATAAGTCAGCCTGGGGGGCATCTCGTGTCAAAGTCACCCGGCACAGACACATTTCACCAGGTCCAAGCTCCATAATAGGAGCCAGAAGACAATTTACGATGCACAAATTGTTCACAACCTTTCTGTCGGTTGAATTTTTGCTCTGCCTTAAATCCCTGACAGCTGCACTTCAATTCTCCTCTGACATTCCTGACCAGGCATAATCCAAGGATATATCGGCGTGGAAGTCATTGAGCTGTGGAGCCTCTGACACCAAGTGAGTGATGTTGATCTTCAAATCCATTATTTTCAGTGCCATTACCATCGACTCCAGCACCAACAGGCTCCCTCTGCACCCTGGAACCTTATTTTTGCTTAGCCACACTGACAAAGTGAGACTTGCAGTTTGTTTGCAGGTCCCGTAAGCCTTGAGTTCACCTCGCTGCTGTGATGACCTCTATGCTGCATGTGCATCCTCTCGTGATCATCAAAGCATAGAGTGGACAGCAGGTTCAGAGGGTGCACATGGGTTTTCTTAGCTGTTGGGTGCTCTACAGGACAGGAGATTTTCTCTCTGGGATGGAGGTGGTGGTGTGATCTGTTCTGCACTTGCACTGCATGGTGTCTTGACCCAACAAAAGTTGCTGGTAAGAGATTCTATTTGCAATAAAAGGTTAGACCGAGCTCTGCGGACCTTACGTGAAGAAGCCTTGGCTGTGCTGTGTGAAGAAGCCCAGACAGATGATCACTTCAGGGAACGTTTCTTAGACAGCAAGTACTTGTAGGAGCATTTCCTTCTGGATGAGTCATCTCTTTCTCAACTGCTGCATGAGACACCGTAAAGCGATTTTATCACGTAAAGCTATTCAACGACAAGGCAGAAGCTGAAAACTACATCTTCAAAGCATCTTGTGGTGCTTTCCTCTTTCAGTGGGAGTGTTACATGGCACATGTAGATCAAATTAAAAAAATGTAAATCCTCCTTTGTTTTCTTGTTCTGGAAACCATGATGAGATGTCTTTTTTCCTATTTTTCTTGGGTTTTATACAAAATCAGGTGGTACTTGATATACAAAATCAGTCCCATGACAGTTAAATGCACTAAATCATAATAAAATTGCTCTGTTTAATGTAAAAATTAAAATAAAACAAATAGGAAACTCAGAGTAAAGTGCAAAAATTAGAGCGAACGTTTCTAATCCGGGGTTCTTCGGTAGCAGGTTTGACTCTTTGCTGGTTTAGAGGACAAGGAGCATCCTCCTCATGCTGGTTGCCATGGAGACTCCCATCGGTTTTGGAATTGTAAGTTTTGCCTGAAAGGAAACACTCCCTCAGCGTGAGTTTGCCATGGCCATGCAGACTATTGTGTATCAGCACTACCATGTTCTGATTTAACTGCCATGTCTGAGCAGGTGGGAGGGAAGGGAGTAAAATATTTTCTAGCCATCAGCAACAACATACTTGGTCTGTAAAATCCTCAAAACACATCAGTAGAATTGCAAGATGTGCTTCTGTCTCCCTGGTGCACAGCCAACACCCAGGGCTGCTCAAAATCATAGAGCCATAGAATCATTCAGGTTGGAAAAGACCTTCAGGATCATCAAGCCCAACCATCAACCCTACTTTCCCAAGTTCTCCCCTAAACCAGATCCCCTACCACCACGTCTAAACAACCTTTAAACACGTCAGGGATAGTGACTCAACCTCCTCTCTGGGCACTCTGTTCCAAGGTCTGACTGCTCCTTCTGTGAAAAAAAGTGCCCATTTAGGTAATTGTAGAGACTGGCGAGGGCTCACCTCAGCCTCCTCTTCTTCAGACTAACCAGCCCCTGCTCCTTCAGTCACTCCTCATAAGATTTATTCTCTGAGCCCTTCACCAGCTTCATTGTCCTCCTCTGCACCTGTTCCAGCACCTTGATCTCTCTGTTGTTTTGAGGTGCCCAAAACTGGACACAGTACTCAAGATGTGGCCTCACCAGTGCTGAATACAGGGGGACAATTACCTTCCTTCTTCTGCTGGCCACACTATTTCTAATTGGCCTTCTGGACCTCCTGGGCACACTGCTGGCTCATATTCAGCCGCTTATTGATTAGAACTCCCAGGTCCCTTTCTGCCAGAGAAATTTCCAGCCAAACTTCCCCCGGCCTGCAGTGCTGCAGGGGGTTATTGCGGCCCCACTGCATGACCTGACCTTGTTGAAGCTCATCCTGTTAATGTTGGCACATCAATCCAAATTTATCCAAGTCTTTCCATAGAGCCTTCCTACCCTCATGCAGATCAACACTCCCACCCAGCTTGGTGACATCTGTGAACTTACTGACGATGGACCGATGATGGATGATCTTCATCAAGATCATCAGTAACGATGGGAAACAGAAATGGTTCCCACACTGAGCCCTGATGGATACCACTTACACCACTTGTGACTGGCCACCAGCTGAATTTAACTCCCATCAACCACACCCATCCAGTGGTTGTCTATCAGATCGTCTGTTCATCCAACTCACCAGCAGCCAGTGTTTTCATGAGAAGGTGAGTTTGTTTGGCCCTAACCAGTGTGTGGAATGGTTGGTCTCCTGGGTCTGTTGTCTTTGCTAGGCGGTAACTAAATACCTGTTAAATCTGTAGTTTTCGCTTGGTTCCTTCTCTTGAAGCTGTTTTGTGCATCTGTGGGGCCATCCATGTACTTCATGGCAATGGCTGGGGTCTGGTCCTTCTCTGGCTGAGTCTCAGTAACTGAAGAAAGAACAGAAAAGGGTATTCAGTTGAGAGTTGTGTGAGCATCTCTTTGCTCAGGGAGGGAAAACTAAGGTGGGTTTACTCTACCTGGCTGATGCCCACTTGTTACCATTTCAGGCCTGCCTTCTTGAAAGGACTGAACAGATTCATGGCCGGAATCCAAGTCTTTCACTGGCCTTCCCATAATCTCATTCTCTGTTGCAGTTTTATTCCTGATGAGGAAGTACGTGTGCATCTTCCCTTTGCCTTTCACTTCTATCTCTCCCCTTTCTGTCATCTCAAAATTCTTGTATTTTAGGCATCTAAAACACCAGAAGCAAAACAACACGGGAGAACTCAAGACGAGCAAACCAGTATTGACCTGTGAAGAACCCAAGGGCTTGTTTCAACTGGTTATCCAAGCCTGTTGTGTTTTATAGCTTCACACATGCAGCCTCATCAAAAACCAGTGGGTCACACAGTCAAAAGCTTGAGTATGGTGGATGGTTCTTACTAACCCTAAAGGCAGATTAAGAACTGAAGCAGCCAATATCAGACAGAATTCTACAGAATTGTTGGCCCTCTGAGCTCATCCAGCCCAGCCCATGACCTGACATCCCCACATCAGCCAGACCAGGGCACACAGGGCCATATCCACTCGTGTCTTTAAACACCTCCACGGATGGCGACTCCACCACTCTTTCCAGTCTAGTCATGAGAGAGAAGAATCAGGTTTTTTGCTAGCAGAACCAAGGCCCCTCTTGCTGCCTTTGACCCTTCCACTCAGGCTTCAATGCCAGTTGAGCTCTGGTTTTTCTAATGTTGTTCCTACATGCCCAGAGAGAGGTTTTGTACTCCTCACTCCCACCTCCTGCATCTATCAAATACCTGAAAAATGCAGTATTTAATTTCTAGCAACATGAGCTTGAGGAAAGTCAATCCCTCTCTGCCTGAACAGGACGGTTGTTCATGTTGGAGAGCACAAATAAAATTGTTGCACCTCAAACTCTGCTCAGCTAAGAGGTCTTACAGCTTCAGCTAGGCAGGACGACAAATACGATGTTCTCACCAGCCTTCCAGCATCTACATCACTCCATCCAGACTTCCAAACAAGCCATCACAATTATTTCCCCCTGTAGTTTGCTCTCTAGGATCGAGACTTTCAAACCTCTGTCTCCCATACATAAATGGACCTAAAATAGTTGGAAGAAAGAAATCTCTGCCAGCAGTGAGGTGATTTTTCTTCAGAGAAAGCTGAGTAAATCAATGACTGAATAGAACACCGTGTGCCACTTTCACAGCAGGGCTTTAAGCACAGGTAAAGTTCCCATCACAGTTACTCACTGGTAGGCACTGGAGCTCAGATGGATTTTACTCGGGACCCCATGACTCTCCATGCGGGAGGCAATGTTCACTGTGTCGCCAAACAAGCAGTAACGAGGCATCTTTTCTCCAACCACTCCAGCCAAGACGGGACCTGTATGGATCCCAACTCTAATCTTTGCAAAGACATAAAACAGCCCCCCAAGAACGTCACTTGTTGTTGAACATCTTTCTGTAATGCTATCCAGTCACCTAAAAACTCATCCCGACACAACACTGGACACCAGCAAAACATCAAATGTGCACAGGGAGAGGCTTCTGGTGGAAAAGGTCCCCATGTGGGCTGTGCCCAAACTCTCAGAGTCCAGAGCAGCTCTTTTATCAACCAGAAGCCCAGCCCCAGAAGCAGATGGACAGGCATGTTTGTGTTAGCGACTTACTTGGATGGGGTGGCCAGAAACGGGGTTCTGCACTCCTTTAGCCGCTATGATCATCCCCAATGCAAAGTTGGCAACTCGCTCGGCATGAGTGGGTACTGGCACGGGGACCCCACCTACCACCATATAGGCATCTCCAATTGTCTCCACCTTGAATTGAGAGGGACAAGCATGTGAGCGTGCCATGGGCAGCTTACTTGGGTTCAGGCTTTGCTGTTCAAGACTCTTCTCACCTCCACCAACCCTTGCTTTCTTCTAAAAAGATGTTTCCAATTAGTAAAGAACTCAGCACTGGTGATCCCTTCCTTGGCTCCCTGTTAAGAATTTAGATATGTTCTGTCCCTGCTTACTTGACCCATTTTTTATCAAGAGACCCTAGACACTAGGGGATCTGTGGAAGTGGCATATTTCTTGCCTTCCTCTTGCCAGTGCACCTGAATATGCAGAGTATCCCTAGGCACAGTGCTGAGCCAGGAGCTGATCCCATACTTTAAAGCAGTTAATGAGCTCTGAGCCACAACTGGTGTTAAAAGTTGGTTTCTTTTCTGAAAGAGATTTAAAGATTGTAAAGGTGCTTGTAGTTTTTTAAAGCAGGGGAATCTATCCACTGGTGATTTATTGTTAAGAAATTCGTATAAAATTAAGACACACACACACACATTTGCATTGTGGCAGAGGATGTAAAGGGTGAACTAAGCAGTTTGGGGGGCATCCTGCCCTACAACCAGCCATCTTCACAGCGTGCTGTAGCCTGAGAGACAAAGACTCCAGAGAGACACCATCCTCCAGAAATCTGATCCAGAGAATTCTTCATCCAGAGAATTCCTCATCCAGAGAATTGTCAGACGTCTAAAATTAACTGTAAAACTTGTCACTTACAGTAAGGAAATAGTCCCAGCTGCTTTTCGGGGACTCGCCTGCTCCATTAACCATCAGCAAATTGGATTTAATTGGGTTCCTTTAAAACTGAGAACCAATGGGAGCGCAGGAACACCACTTCATCTTTGGATTTGTTCGTTAACACAATGACTTCAAACTATTCCACACATTACTCCCAAACACGTGTCTTGGTCTGACGGCCAACACTGCAGTGATGCCAGTAATCAAAAACAACTGGAAAATGCTCCAAATGCAAATAGATGCCCTAATTATGCATCTGGCTGCAGTGGGGGATTTACTGTGACAAGATGCATTTGTAGCTTCAGATGTTTGTAAGCTTGAGCCAAGTTTCTTTAATCAAGTTTTATATTTATAATGCTTAGGGACATGGTTGAGCAGTGGGCTTGGGACAGTTTGGTTCATGGTTGGGCTTGAGGATCTTAAAGGTCTTTTCCAATCTAAATGATTCTGTGATTCATTTCTTTCTTAATTCCCTGAAAGAGAGATCTTGTCCTCCCTCCCATCTACCCTTATAAGCTCCTTCAATATTAATGGGAGTTATATACAGGCATCTAGAGGAGATGATTATGGATCATTTCCTCATGATGGATGGTTTAGACAGAATATGCTGCTAATTTATCCTCAAACCTAAGGGCCATATCCTGGATGCTTCAGTTATTGAAGACAGTTTTCTTGCCAAGACAGAAATGTTCCAGATTTCCCAGTAGGGTTTACTGCTGGATGAAGCCCATTGCTCTGCCCTCAGACAAGGCATGAATGGGAATTGGATTTTTCCCTTCTCTGTTTCTGCCTTCCTAAATAGTTCACATGCTGAGGACAGGCAGAAACTTGGCACATTTGAGAAGGAATGAGATGTGTGACAGAACAGCTGTGTCACTGCTGTGAAAGAGGCTCTAGCCCATGATATTCCTGTCTGAAAATTTTGAACATATCTCACTTTAAATAGATAAAATTCTGTGGTTTATTGAAAATCATGTTGAGGTTAGAGGGTTTAAATGCAATTAAAACCACAAAAACAACCCCAAATGACAGCAAGAAAACATTTTCCAAGACTATTTCCAGAGCCTTTGTCCCTTGGTCCGTACCTTGTACACATCATGCACTGTGGTCAGTCTGTCGAACCGCAGGTACATGGAGTTCAGCATCAGAACAATCTGAATGGGCTCACACTGGGCACAGATGTTGGTAAAGGTCACGACATCACTGAACAGTATCGTGCACTCCTTGAACTCTCCTGTGAACAGAAAGACCAACAGCAAGACCTTAAAAAAAACAGGGACAACCACAGCGTCTGTCTACGGAGATGACTTTCTCCTTGTTCTTTTTAGGGACCTGACTTAGCAGTTGTGATACTCGTGTGAGGGTGCCGATGTGAAAGAGATGTTGATAGCACAATGTATCCAACATAAGAATCATCACACATCTGAGTGCATCCTTTTGTCCATCCACACTCGGGACATACCTAGCTCTCACTCCTAAACTCAAATCTTTTAACAAAAGGGAATCAAAGCATATTCCCACTCACTCCTAATACTGCCAGTGGGAATCATGATGATCCTAGGAACTAAAAAGATTTTCTAGGACAGGCCAGTTTTGTTTAGGACCCCTCACTTCCCTGTATATCCACATTTAAAACAAAATCAGGGTATCCTGTAGGAGCACTGTGTTTGATTCCCCTGGGCAACTGCTGCCACCATTCACCTCCTAGGGAACAACTCTGGCCAAGGGATTCCAAGGCTTTATTTGAAAGCCTGGTCAGATCTACATTATCAGTGAGTTAAGGGGCTGTGGTCATCCTCCTCCCCACAAATGCCATCAAGCTGGGAGTGTTCTCCATGATCATGGCAATGGGGCTGTGTCAGCACCCCAGTTACTTTGTCACCATCACTACTCACAAATGTATTGTGCGCATTCACCTGCCTCAACTCGCTTCCCCTCTTTCAGCTGGTTGGCCACGTGCTGAGGGAGCATGGCATAGAGCAGAGCCTCAGTCTTTTTCTTCTCTTCTTCCAGGTGCTTTGAGAGTATCCGCAGCTCCTCCTTCTTCCTCTCCAGCTGGTTAGATAGCTCCATCTCTGCCAGCCGCTGCTGGTTGAGGAGAATCAAATCCCTGGTGACATCATGCGGTGCAATGTCCGCAATGTGCATCTGTCGCTCCTCCAGCTCATGCAAAGAGCGTAGCAGAGGCGAGCAGAGGTAGAGCATGCACTGCAGGGACTCCATCCACAGCATCTGGCCTGTGTGAAACAAGCACTTGGTAAGAGTGTCCAGCAGCTTCACCCTTCCCGTGGGGGTCAGTATTGCCGCTGTTAAGTTTGGGGCTCAGTTCTAAGTACAGGGGCTTTTTTTTAGGGTCTGAGTCATGGCAGGAATTTCCTTTTCTTGTGGACTGGGCTGTTAGAGAGCAGCCTAGGGAAAAGGGATCTGGGGGTCCTGGTGGCCAGCAGGATGACCATGAACCAGTGATGTGCCATTGTGGCCAAGAAGGCCAATGACATCCTGGGGTGGATTAGAAGGGGAGTGGTTAGTAGATTAAGGGAGTTTTTCCTTCCCTCTGCTCTGCCCTGGTGAGACCACATCTGGAATATTTGTCCTGTTCTGGGCCCCTCAGTTCCAGAAGGACACAAGAGCTGCTTGAAAGAGCTCAGTAAGAGCCATCAGGATGATGAAGGGAGTGGAGCACCTCCCTGATGGGGAAAGGCTGAGGGAGCTGGATCTTTTCAGCTCAGAGGAGATTGAAGGGTGGCCTCATTAGTGTTGATAAATATGGAAAGGATGAGTGTCAGGAAGATGGAGCCAGGCTCTGCTCAGGAGCGTCCAGTGATAGGACAAGGGGCAATGGGTGCAAGCTGGAGCACAGGAGGTTCCATCAAAACATAAGGAAAAGCTTTTTCCCTGTGAGGGTGACAGAGCCCTGGCACAGGCTGCCCAGGGAGGTTGTGGAGTCTCCTGCTCTGGAGACTTTCNCACTGAACAGTATCGTGCACTCCTTGAACTCTCCTGTGAACAGAAAGACCAACAGCAAGACCTTAAAAAAAACAGGGACAACCACAGCGTCTGTCTACGGAGATGACTTTCTCCTTGTTCTTTTTAGGGACCTGACTTAGCAGTTGTGATACTCGTGTGAGGGTGCCGATGTGAAAGAGATGTTGATAGCACAATGTATCCAACATAAGAATCATCACACATCTGAGTGCATCCTTTTGTCCATCCACACTCGGGACATACCTAGCTCTCACTCCTAAACTCAAATCTTTTAACAAAAGGGAATCAAAGCATATTCCCACTCACTCCTAATACTGCCAGTGGGAATCATGATGATCCTAGGAACTAAAAAGATTTTCTAGGACAGGCCAGTTTTGTTTAGGACCCCTCACTTCCCTGTATATCCACATTTAAAACAAAATCAGGGTATCCTGTAGGAGCACTGTGTTTGATTCCCCTGGGCAACTGCTGCCACCATTCACCTCCTAGGGAACAACTCTGGCCAAGGGATTCCAAGGCTTTATTTGAAAGCCTGGTCAGATCTACATTATCAGTGAGTTAAGGGGCTGTGGTCATCCTCCTCCCCACAAATGCCATCAAGCTGGGAGTGTTCTCCATGATCATGGCAATGGGGCTGTGTCAGCACCCCAGTTACTTTGTCACCATCACTACTCACAAATGTATTGTGCGCATCACCTGCCTCAACTCGCTTCCCCTCTTTCAGCTGGTTGGCCACGTGCTGAGGGAGCATGGCATAGAGCAGAGCCTCAGTCTTTTTCTTCTCTTCTTCCAGGTGCTTTGAGAGTATCCGCAGCTCCTCCTTCTTCCTCTCCAGCTGGTTAGATAGCTCCATCTCTGCCAGCCGCTGCTGGTTGAGGAGAATCAAATCCCTGGTGACATCATGCGGTGCAATGTCCGCAATGTGCATCTGTCGCTCCTCCAGCTCATGCAAAGAGCGTAGCAGAGGCGAGCAGAGGTAGAGCATGCACTGCAGGGACTCCATCCACAGCATCTGGCCTGTGTGAAACAAGCACTTGGTAAGAGTGTCCAGCAGCTTCACCCTTCCCGTGGGGGTCAGTATTGCCGCTGTTAAGTTTGGGGCTCAGTTCTAAGTACAGGGGCTTTTTTTTAGGGTCTGAGTCATGGCAGGAATTTCCTTTTCTTGTGGACTGGGCTGTTAGAGAGCAGCCTAGGGAAAAGGGATCTGGGGGTCCTGGTGGCCAGCAGGATGACCATGAACCAGTGATGTGCCATTGTGGCCAAGAAGGCCAATGACATCCTGGGGTGGATTAGAAGGGGAGTGGTTAGTAGATTAAGGGAGTTTTTCCTTCCCTCTGCTCTGCCCTGGTGAGACCACATCTGGAATATTTGTCCTGTTCTGGGCCCCTCAGTTCCAGAAGGACACAAGAGCTGCTTGAAAGAGCTCAGTAAGAGCCATCAGGATGATGAAGGGAGTGGAGCACCTCCCTGATGGGGAAAGGCTGAGGGAGCTGGATCTTTTCAGCTCAGAGGAGATTGAAGGGTGGCCTCATTAGTGTTGATAAATATGGAAAGGATGAGTGTCAGGAAGATGGAGCCAGGCTCTGCTCAGGAGCGTCCAGTGATAGGACAAGGGGCAATGGGTGCAAGCTGGAGCACAGGAGGTTCCATCAAAACATAAGGAAAAGCTTTTTCCCTGTGAGGGTGACAGAGCCCTGGCACAGGCTGCCCAGGGAGGTTGTGGAGTCTCCTGCTCTGGAGACTTTCAAACCCCACCTGGATGCAGCCCTGTGTGACCTGTCCTAAGGGATCCTGATCTGGCAGAGAGGTTGGACTAGATGATGTCTACAGGTCCCTTCCGATTCCTAACTTCCTGTGATTCTGTGAGTGGAGGGTGATTTGTTTCAAGGAAGGTACACTGGGCAAACTGAAAAATTTCAGGAGCGGGAAAGCAGCTCCTCACTGATGGCAACCGCAAAGTAGAGCACAACCGTGTGCCAGATCCCCCTCCTCTAGTGCTCACAACATCCCTGCTCTCCTCTACTGCTCATTCTTGAGCTGTGTTTGAGGTCAGGAAACAGGGCCATCAGAGACACCACATGAACTAACCCTGACAGGAGTAAAGAGGAAGGAAAACGGTCCCTGTGACTATGTAAAGTGCCTTGGTTTGGTTGTAGCAGGTTTTCCGAAGTCTCCCTAAACTCTTCAATTTTTTCTGAATCTCAGGAATAGCAGATTTGATCCTCACCATCATTTAGAGGTGTGAAGAGAGAAGGGAAAATTAGGTTGCATTATATCGTAGAGTGGACTAAAACTCAGATTGCAGAACACTTAAACATTATTAGCATTATTTACATGAAGCAGAGAATCCTGTCTTTGTAAAAATAAAGCTAAACACCCCCCATCTTTTGCTAAAATTAGTTTTAACTGGCAATCTCTTATGTAACATTGAGGGGGTGAAGAGAGAAACCAGAATCTGAAGGTGTGACTATAGAAGAAATAGAAGCCCAACTAACTCATCCATCAACCATCTGAGCCTCTCCTCACGGCACAAAGACAAGGACATTTATAGGACTTGTGTGAAGGCAGGAGCCCATGGAAAGGCAGGAGTTCAACTCCAGCATAATACCTGACCTTACACGCTGCTGAATACAGTGAAGTACCTCTCAGCTCCAGCATTGGCCGTTGTTTCCATGACTCTGGCATCATCTCTCTTCGAGTGCGGAAAACGAATTGGCTGTTGATGAATTTCTGAATGCTGGAGATGGTGAAGGGTACCTCTGGGTGCACGATGCTGAAGTACTGATCCAAGGAGATGCCCATGGTCTGAAGGCCAGGTACAATCTTTTGAATGCTCACTCCAGCTTGCTTCACTCTGAGCTTCAAAGGAAAATATGGACAAGATGTTATAACTCATGTCCCAAAATTGAGATCCTACATGTACACTATCTCAACCTTGCTACATGGCTCACTGCTGAGCAAACCCTGCATGGGGCTCCTCCACAGCAAGGCAAAGCCCCCAGAAAGAAATGTTCTCATCCAAATGTTCTTCCAAAAAAGCCAACGCTCTCTGCTCTTAACCCTTGCACTCATGTACAGCCAAGACAGAGCCTTATGGGCAGCTGCAAGAGAAAACCAGAGATACCAGAGCATATCCTGCTTTCCACAGAGTAAGTAACCATGGCATGAAATGTCTTTGCAGGTACTAATTTCCAAAAGGGGTTGCCTTCTGTTAACCATGGCTGGTGAGAAGGTTTAGTCCTTCTATTTTAGCCTCCTGGCCACTGGTGAGCTCATAACTCCTGCAGAAACAGCCACTCTGCCTTCACTACTTGTCCGTCTCTGACCTAGCTAGCAGTAATGCGTGCAGGACTTGCCCCATTCTCACACTAGTAATTCTATCAGCAGATGGTGTGTCTTGAAAGGTTTAAAACTCTGAACTTTGGCCCTTGAGGGCAGTGACATGAAGCAGAGCTTTGGAAGCTCCATCAGCATGATTCCCAAGTGTCTGTATTCACCTTCCTTCTGCTGCCGTCACCTTCTCCTTCCTCTTCTCCTGCCTAAAGCTCCTGCTCTTTGCACAGAAATGGGAACAAGAGGGAACTCAGGCTCATTTGAAACTAGGCAAAGGGCAGCCCCTGCCTTTCCACTGTCACAGAGTACAGGAGAGGGGACTCAACCCTCCACCAGCAGGTCAAGTTCATACTAGATGGGGTTGTGTGTTGCTCGATTTAGCAGGTAACTGGGATTTCCCAACAGAATCGGCCTCAGGAAGCAAAGTAGACCCAGTTGCCAGCAACACCTTTAGATAGATCAGTCACTGCGAGGAGAGGGTGCAAAAGCAGTTTAAAGGATGGGTCACATGTCTGGCACACCCAAGGATGGGGAAGATGGCCAGATAACTCTGGTAACAAACAGACCACTGCATAGGACTGCAGGTAGAACTTACTGGCACATCTGCTGCTGATTCAGTTGCAGGGATCCAAATGAATCCCAAGATGATGCCTATCTGAACTGCTTCAGACCCAGTTGTTACAAGGGACAGCAGCAGGAAATAGCTGTGTGGTTTATGCCAAATAAAGGCGCTTCCCATGTGCTGGTCCTACCTCTTTGTCAAACACCATGTGAAAAGGAAGGCCATTGCAAAAGGTTTTGGTGTCAATCCAGAGGCTCTTGGGATAAACAGGATCGAATCCTCTCAGGAGCTTACCTGTGGTGAGATAAATGTGCAGGTTTTAATTGGGTTGTGGTGTTGCTGCTACTGCTCTGTGAATCTGTGGGTGCCGCAGCCATATGACACTTCCCACAAATGCGTAGGCAGAGTGGCGTTAATGTACTTCACTAGCTAAGGGAAACTCAGTAAAAACCTCACGTGGCTCCTCGACAAAGAGCTCTAGTCCATAGCACAAAGACACAAATGATGGCTTGGTTTCTCTTTCACTTACCCCGAGGTGGGTATTTTTCAAAATGCTCCCAAACCTGCAGAGCAGGCGGATGTGTAAAGTGAGTCAAATATTCCAAAGGAATGATCTCACTGCACCCAGAGCCTTTGAACTTCACAATCCAAATGTGCATTTTTCAGTAACCCACAATAATCAAAAGGATGAGTTGAGGATCTTACAGGTCTTTTCCAACCTACAGGTCTTTTCCAACCTGTTTCAAGTAATCTCTTTCCCCTGAAGGTGGCTATGACAGTTATTCTAGTCAATTCCTCTTGATAATGAATACACAGGTTGCTTAGGAGACCAGTGGAAAAGGTTTAGAACACAACTGTCAGACCTCTTACTGCTTCAGAAGAATGTGGACTTCTTATTTTTTAAAGCCTAGCTCTTGATAACCTCACATTTTGTGTTAAAGGGGTTTATTATTTTTTTGACTAATAATACTACTCCAAAATGTCTATATTTATATTTATGTATTTAATTTCTTACTTGCTACAACACACCAGATGACATCAGGTTCCATCTTTCACTCTCCTCCTAGAACCCTGGCATCTTGGACCTACTGAGCTGGATTCTCCTTCAGAGAATTATAGACTCATCAAGGATGGAAGAGCCCTCCATGATCATGCAGTCCAACTATCAACCCATCTCCACCATGCACATTAATCCATGTTCCCTAGTGCCACATCTACACATTTTTTGATTTATGGGCACTCAAAAGATCCTACCTGAGAAAATTCTCCTGTTGGATAGACATACAGGAGTATACAATATGTGAAGGTGTAAATGGAGATGTCTAGATTAGCAGCTGATTTTGTGTAGTGGAGAGTGTGTTTTGGCTTTTAGAACTCCAGTTGGTAACTTTGGAAAGGAGCAGCAGAGTTAATAAACAACCCTTTTAAATCAATCATTTCAGCCCTAGTGGCATGAGACAGATGTAATTCTCCCCCAGTACTGGGCACTGGGGAGGCCTCACCTTGAGTACTGGGGGCAGTTCTGGGACCCTCACTTCAGGAAAGAGATTGATAGGCTGCAGCAAGTCCAGAGGAGCAACGAGGCTGGGGAAAGGACTGGAGGGAAAGTCTGATGAGGAGAGGCTGACGGAGCTGGGGGTGTTTAGCCTGGAGAAGAGGACACTCAGGGGGGACCTTTTCCCTCTCTCCAACTCCCTGAAGAGAGGTTGTAGTCAGGTGGGGGTTGGGCTCTTCTCTCAGGCAACCGGCATCAGGATGAGAGGGCAGGGCCTGAAGCTGCCAGGGGAGGGTTAGGTTGGATGTTAGGAAGCCTTTTCTGACAGAAGGGGTGATCAGGCCCTGGAATGGACTGCCCAGGGCAGTAGTGGAGTCCACTGTTGAAGGACAGACTGGATGTGACCCTTAGTGCCCTGGTCTGGCCAATGAGCCAATGGCCCTGGGCTGGGCTGGCTAGGCTCAGAGGGCTTTTTCAGCCTCAGTCATTGTGGGATTCTGGTATTCTGTGAGAAGGAAGCATTAAAAGCACCTCACAATGGCATTTCACAGGAGAAGCTTTTTCAGAAGAAAAGTCTGTCTGTTTGAGGCAAAAGTGACAGATCACATTCCACAGCAGTACCTGTCACCACCCAACATGCTTATTATCAGCAATTCTGATTTGATTCCCAGCCTCTCACCAGCAGACATTTAACCAGAGATGTGTGATGGCCACAGAGGAAATACAAGTGCTGGGTAGATAGAGATGGGGGAGTTTCTTGACTGTCTCACCTAAGACACCCAGAAATGACAACAAGCTCCCTCACCTTTTCCTAATGTGATGATTCCTCTGATAGTCTTCCAGTGACTTTTCTTAATGGGACAAATGGAGTTTCCTCTGTCTTTAATTGCATTCCTGGCTTTTTCAAGGTCCTGTTGAAAGAAACCCAAAGGGAATTTTATTTGAATCCTATTTGAATAATATAGTGGTCATGGATATTAAAATACCTCTTTATTCAGCTGGTTCTCAGTTGGTTTTTCAGAGTCTGTAAGAGACTGAGGCGAGGAGGAACATTTATTTCTCTCCTTGTATGAAAACACAGGGTTCTGAGTGACAAGAAAAACAATGTGTTCCTTTTTCCCAGTCCTTTCTTCTTCTTCTGTTTGATTGACTATTTCCATTGAAATCTCAATGTTAAAAAACTCCAGGGCTGCTGCACTGATGATTCCTGGAGAGAAATGAAAGACAAAGGGTTGCCAAGAACAAACCTTTTCCAGGTTCCTTTTTTGAGGACCCCCTTCACTGCCGCAGACATCACTTCCTCAAAGGATGCTGGAAGGAGACAGTAGATCTGTGTGGGTCCTACTACCACTGCCATGATGAGAATGTGTGCACTGGAGATAAGCTTTCAGTCACTCTTTTGGTGGCAAATGCTTTATCAAAGAAGCTTGGCAGGGTACCTACAGAATTTGTCCTAGCAGTCACACCTAGCAGCAATATGAATTCCTATTAAGCCCAGAAGCACAAGAGGGGTCTAAGGAGGTTTCTGCCTTAACATATCTACTTCAGTCACTGCAGGAAGGGAATATCTTTCCGTGAAGATGCACAATGGGTTGTCTCATTTCTGCTTAGCTATTAGGCAAAATATAGGGCAACAACATGAAAATCTCTGTCTGAAATTTCCAAGAGCTCTGTACTTACATAGAAATGTGAAAGGAGCTTCAGTTAGCTCTGGTCAGGGTTCANTGAGATATAATCAACAGTTAGACATTATGAACTTTACTTTTTCTTACAGGAAGAGATTTCTATATCAGTAGTGTAGTAGGAACAAGTATTTATGGCCTGGGCTGTCATATGGTAAATCTTGATGGAAGCTGCTGGGAATGCGCAGGGGAACACCAAGGACAGTGCCTGGTGACTCAAGGCTACCAGGCTTCAATTCCATGGCCAGAAAGATCCTGAAATCTGAGCAAACTGCAACTGTATGATTGCTCTGTGTACATGTTGCATCACCAGCTGCTCTGTACTCTACCTTCTGCCCAATTACCTGGCACAATATGGCACAGACCTCTTCTGTCTGAATAATAATGCAAATGCATTGACCCATCTTCGTTCTTTTCTACTCTAAAGGATGGTGCGTTCATCTCCTGAGGAAACACAAACAAACCAAACCCTCAGTTTCTCATATCTTAATAGGATAAGCATGAATATGAATAAGTTGAAAAACAGACAATTCAGTGCGCTTTCCTGTGAAGGAAGATCTGCTCTGTGTTCAAGCCAATTTGCTAACAGCTAGTGTGGAGGATTACTCAGAAAATACAACTTTAAAGAATTCTCCTATCATTTTGGAGTAACCAGTTTGTGAGCACCAGAGAGCTCATTACAGCATCTTTTTTCCATTATTCCCTCACACCTATGTGATGCTGATCCTCATGTGCTGAACTCAGGCAGAGTTGATCCATACCTGCTTGGTAATTCCTACTGGGACTTGCCTGGTAAGAAAGGGACAGGTAGCTGTGCAGTGCATCCAGGTTCTCTATGAACTCATAGAGGTTTCCCCCCAGTGTCCTCAGCATGTGGTCATAGCCCGATCGTTTGCAGAATTCAAAGAAATACTCTCCAAACTCTCTCAGAACCATGTCAGCAGGAACACCTAGCAAAATAAAGACACTTCACGGAACGAAAAAGGCTTGGAAGTTCTCGGAATGCTCAGTCAGATGGACTGAGAGTGACTGCAGAAACTCTACAACATATGGAGAGCATTCTGGACTAGAATCTGGGCTGCAGGTTTCAGCTTGGCCCAGGATGGTTCATTTGTGAGGCTCAGTGGCACATACCTAATATTTTGCAGGCCTTGTCGACCAGCTGCATTGTGATCTCATCTTTGTAGACCTCAAAAGTCAAGAAAGAATCCTGGACACCAGCCTGCAGTCTGCAACAGAGAAGACAACATTCTTGTCTCAGCAAAGCTGTAAGTACAGTGTGCTTGCTTGAAGCAGCCAACCATTGAGCATCATTTACTGCTAACACACTCCTTAACCTCCTTCAAGTGCTGTAAGGGAACTCTGTTTCCCCAAGTGGGTTAAGAGATGGCTTTAACCTGTCTGAAAGGTGGTGTCCACCTCTGTTGCTGCTGTTCTATGTAATGGTGAACTCTTTCAAGATAATTAGCTGGAGCAAGTAGAGCATCACTTTGTCTTCTGGTCTACTGGCTTCTTGTCCAATGTGGCCCAATATCCAGCTCTTGGGTCTCCACAGACTTCAAGACTTGCTTGTTTCTTATAAATGGCTGTGATATAAATATCTGAGTATCATTTATGAACCTTTAGATTTTGGGGGAAACCATATAGCTCACAAAGACAGAACCCAAGAAGATGACAGATTTAGTTGCTTTTCTCACCATACTGGTCTCAAAGTGACTTCTTATCAAAAATGACACCTCTCCAGTGTAATTACTTTTCAATACCATCACAGGAAGCCAGTGAGTCTATTGCACAATTGCCTGTTGGACTAAATGTCATCCTTAACTATATGATAGAACAAATTAATGGGCATGAACTAGTATGGGAGGGTGAAATGGTACAAGGTAAGAAACTAGCTGTTGCCCTGCCACTTACTTGTAATAATTACTTGAGCCCTGTTGCTCAGTGAGAGGCAAGAACCCTCCACACCACAAATCTGGGGCATTTCCTTCCAACACCCTGCACTTACTGGGAACTCGTTACCTTAATTTCTCCCACGTCTCTTCACCATACTTTTCAACCACCAGAGACTTGAGGCACGTATTGATAAATCCATACTGCAAAAGCAAACACAGATACAGGAGAGACAGGCAGCTTGTCAGAGTGCAGCCCTGACCTGCTGCCTTGATGTGTTGTGCCTGAAGATTCTCCTGCTAATCTCTCTATGGCAGAAAGACAAGTGACAGGGTCTGACAGCCATCATGCCTCTCGATAAACAGCCCCGGCCCTTCTCAGCTGACACAAGCAGAGCAAATGCATTTGGTACTGTTCTGCAGATGAGGACCAGAGACCCTCACCCCAAGCATGTCCCTCATCATCACCCACCAGCAACCGAGGGGTAAGTTTGGCTTTGTGGGGATGGTTGTTTTTGCATTAATACCCACGGAACCTCACCCTGGGGTGGAGGGAATGGTAAAGAATAATCCCCCACCCCTTCCTCCCTGAGCTCTTTCACTGCAGCGACAGCCTGAGAGTGCCGTGGTGAGATGCTCCAGAGCAATGAGGGTCAGCACGGTGAGCCAGGAGACTCTTCTGGGCTACCGTGAGCAACTGGAGCTGATTGTCTGTCTCTGAGTGGAGCTGGCTGCCCCCAAGAAGAGCTGCCTGTCTATCCCTCCATCCCTCCATAGCTCCATGTTGGCACTTCCCCGGCTGTCTAAGAGTCCGAGCCGCCCCCGCCGCTCCCCCGCGCCCTGTCCCCGGGGACCCCAAGTCGCTCTCACCATCGCGCCGGGGCTGGATCGGGCCGGGGCTGGTTCTCTGGAGGATCTCGCGGAGATCGCTCCGGGGCTGTTCCCCCGCCTGGCCCGGAGGAGGAAACGCGCCGGTGCTGCAGCCGCTAGTTTTGCTGGAATTACGAGTGATGCTAAGGAGCATCTCGGTGAAATCACAGTCACACGCTGGGTTGGGTTGAGAGGACCTTCACAGCTCATCCAGTCCAACCCCCTGCAGTAAGCAGGGACATTGTCGCCTATAGCAGGTTGCTCAGACCCCCAACGGGGAAACCATCCACAGGTTCCAGGGATGAGGCTTCTCCCACCTCTCTAGGTAACCCAGACCAGAGTGTCACCATACCCAGCAAATGGCATTGCTGACATAGGATCATAGAATCACTAGGGATCAGAAGCGACTGTGAAAGATCATCCAGTCCAATCCCCCTGCCACAGCAGGATCACCAAGACCAAGTCACACAGGAACAGATCCAAGCAGGTCTGGAAAATCTCCAGAGAAGGAGACTCCACAGCCCCCCTGGGCAGCCTGTTCCAGGGCTCCGTTACCCTCACTGTGAAGAAGTTCCTTCTAATATTGATATGGAACCTCCTCTGTTCCAGCTTGCACCCATTGCTCCTTGTCCTATCACTAGATGACCTTGAGAAGAGCCTGGCTCCATCCTCCTGACACCCACACCTCACATATTTATAGTCATTCATGAGGTCACCCCTCAGCCTCCTCTTCTCCAAGCTCAAGAGACCCAGTTTCCTCAGCCTTTCCTCATAACGGAGCTGTTCTACTTCCTTCATGATCTTTGTTGCTCTGTGCTGGACACCCCCCAGCAGCTCTGTGTCCTTCTGGAACTGAGGAGCCCAAAATTGGACACAATACTCCAGATGCAGCCTCACTAGTGCAGAGTAGAGGGGGAGAAGGACCTCCCTCCATCTGCTAACCACCTCCCTTCTGATGCACCCCAGGATGCTGTTGGCCCTCTTGGCCACAAGAGCACATTGCTGGCTCAGAGTCCTCCTGCTGTCCACTAGTAGCCCCAGGTCCCTTTCTCCTACACTGCTCTCCAACTGGTCAGTCCCCAATCTATACTGGTACCTGGGGTTGTTCTTGCCCAGATGCAAGACTACGCTTACCCTTGTTATATCTCATTAAATTTCTGCTGCCCAGCTCTCCAGCCTGTCCAGGTCTTGCTGAATGGCAGCACAGGCTGCTGGGGGGTCAGTGACACCACCCAGCTTTGTGTCACCAGCAAACTTGCTGACAGTGCACCGCAATCCCTCATCCAAGTCATTAATGAATAGATTGAAGAGTCTGGTCCTTGGGGGCCCCCACTAGATCCAGGCCTCCAACTAGACTCTGTTCCATTAACCACCACTCTCTGGCACTCTCTGATATACTGGCTGTATCCTGCAGCCAGTTTACAATCCACCTCACTACCCAATCATCCAGTCCACATGATTTCATCTCACTGCAGGTTGCCAATCCTATTGTGTGTCCAGGTGGGACATGGTGTGGTTAGACCCAGTGGGATGTCATGAGGTGAGACTCAGGATCACAAGTTCCAACCTCCCCAGGCAGGCAGATGGGAGGATGATGAGAGACGAGGATGTTTCTCACCCAGGCTTTCTTAAAGTTATTCCTAGCCAAGCAGAAATAGTAATGGTGAAGGCAACAGCCATACTTGCTCAAAAGGGTTGGAACTGGATGGTCCTGTGGTCCCTTCCAACCCTGACTGATTCTATAACTTCTTCCCAGTGAGGATGACAGGGCATTGGAGGGGGCTGCCCAAGGGGGTTTGTGGAGTCCCCTTCTCTGGTCCAGTTTGAAACCTGCCTGGACTTGGTCTTGCTGTGGCAGGGGGATTGGACAAGATGATCTCTCCAGATTGCTTCCAATCCATAATGTTCTGTTCTGTGACTTGATCTGGGTGATCCTGCTGTGGCAGGGGGATTGCACTGGATGACCTTTTGAGGTCCCTTCTGATCCCTGATGATTCTATGATTCTATGATTCTGTGATTCTATGATATTGGCACGAAAATCTTCCAAGGACTGGAGCACCTCTCTTATGAGAACAGGTTGAGGTAGCTGGGATTGTTCTGCCTGAGGAAGAAGAGACTCTGGGGAATCCCACAGTAGCCTTCCAGTATTTGAAGAGGGCTACAGGAAAGCTGAGGAAGGACATTTTACAAGGGCAGTAGGTGAGAGGACAAGGAGTGATGTTTTTAAATAGAATGAGGAGAGATTTAAGTTGGAGACTAGGAAGAAGTTATTTAGGGTGAGGGTAGCAAGAACAGTTACTGGAACAGGAACTATTCCAACAGGGAGTTCCAGAGAACACTGGAACATGTTCCCCAAGCAGGTTGTGGCTGCTCCATCCCTGGAATTGTTCAAGGCCAGGTTGGATGGGGCTCTGAGCAACCTAGTCTGGTGAGAACTGTCACTTGCCCATGCAGGGCTGTTGGAACTTGATGATCTTTAAGGTCCCTTCTAACTCTAACTTCTCTATGATTCTATGATATGAGGGTTGTAGGTTGTGTTTTGTGTCTGAATTTTACCTAAATAAAGCTGCTGTTGAGATGAATGCAAATATTTGGTGCTGGAACTGATAAATCATGAAGATAAAGGTAAAGGAAAGTGGAGAGAAGTAAACACCACAGAATCATAGAATCATTAAGGTTGAAAGAGACACCCAAGATCATCAAGTCCAACCTTCAATCCAATCCCATCATGGCCCCTAAAAACTGTATGGGGGTTTATTACATTCAATGTATAGATTCATTTCTATTATACTTAGAGAAAACTAACTTTCAGGTTTATAAAACTTGAATCACTGGAGGGATTTGCCAATTAAGTTAGTACTTCAGCATCTTCTAGTACTTTAATGTCTTTTTCTACATGTGACACCTACATGAGCAACTCAACAATTTTTAGTAGCAGTATTTGCAACCACCAGAAAGGTTTGGGGATGAAGTCAGAGAAGCCATCCAAGACTCTCAGGAAATCCCTGTACACAGAATATGTATTGCTCAAAGTAAATCCTTGCAAATCACATCTCTCACTGTTGCTTTAGCTCAACTCTGGCTGGTGAAATTATCCAACTATTCAATCCTACTAACTGATCCTAGTATTTTTTCAGGCGTGTTTGTTGTTGTGAGAGAAACATGGATGAAATATCTTCAAGCCAGTTGTCAGGGTTCAGGATGAGGTTGACTACAAACCAAGAGCATCAGTCCTGTATGAGTTGCTAAAAGTGGTGGGTCTGGAAGCCAAGCAGCAGCCCAAGGACCGTGCAGCTCCCTTATAAGATTCTGCAGTCTTCCTGCAGGAGAAAGTGTCTTCTATTTCTTCCCTTTGTGACAGAAGGTCCATTAATTCAGAAAGGGAGTGCTGTGGCCTTGGAAAAAGCATCTTCATCCAAACCTGACAAGGATGATTCTATGCCCCTGGCTTTTTGTGCTACTGGTACCCGGCTGGTGCTGAGCAGTGTCCTTGTGCTAGGGTGGTTCAGATTAAATAGGCTTGTCTGAAAAAACCCTTCCACACTGCTCTTTCAGTTCAATGAGAAGTGAAAATATGTGACATGGCAATTCCTAACCTCTGCTTACAGCCTTGGAGGATGCGCTGCTGGACTTCCACAGCCTGCATGAGAAAGGATGGCCTTGGCTTTACTTCATTGCCCTTCCCATTGTATGATTATTAGCAACTGTGCAGAGACATGTGGTAGTTACCATGGTGGAGGGGCTGCTCCCTTAATGTCTGAGCCAAGCACATTCTACACATAGCTGGCCATAGCCTAGAATTCCACAGCAGTAACAGAATCCTTCCTCCAAGGGGATGCCAGTGCTCTGTCCCGATGCAGACTTGTAGATTAAGTCCTTTCCAGCATGATCCCTTCGAACTCAGTCCTTGTTCCAATATCTCCTGTTCACATTTGTCTCAAATCAGCCTGCACAGTGGCATTCCAGTGACTCGAAGAGAAAAAAGAGTCTGCTCTTCTCTAACAGGAATCAGAAAGGAAGTTTTCTGTATCTGAGTATTGGTAGGCTTCCAGTTCTCTCTGGAACCATGAGGACAGCTGATGTAGAGACTGGATTAGGAATAAAAATAAACACAGAAGATGTGCTTGCCCTGCATAGTTTGGATGACGTCAATTTTTTTGCAATATATATTTAAAACCCTCAGCATTTATGTCTGAATTCTTATTAAAAAACCTGGGCAACATTGGGATGCTGTTAACATAGACTAACTCAACAGTGCAGAGATAGTATTGCTGAAGGGAGATGGTTCTAGTGTGGGGAGATGCTTCTGGTGTGGGGAGATGGTTCTAGTGTGGGTATCAATTGCTCATGAAGCTTTCTGTCTAAAACCCTTGCCTGTGTCCCTCTGGGTATTTCCTTCAGCTTTCCTCTTGTATCACCACTTTCATTCATGGCAAACTATATCTTTGCTCTCCAAACACAAAATAGCTCATTGCTTGTATTTCTGCCTCTGATTACTAGTTTATGAAATTTGTTCCAGCTTTAACATCACTGCAATGAGCTACAAAGAGCTATTTGTCTTGAGTGCCCAGGCCACGTTTGCAGGCAGCACAGTGAGCCAGGAGACTGAAGGAATGCGGGCGAGAATAATGCAGAAATGGGTAAAAGCCAGGGCTCATCAATCTTTGGGGCTGCATTACTACATCTCCATTGTACTGGGAGACACGCAGCTCCAGCACATTAGCATATGGAGCTGTCAGGTGCTTCCTGGCACCTTGTTCCTTTGGGAAAGCAATGACAAGATTAAAGGTATCAAGTGAACAGGTGATGTAACAGCAGCTCATGCTGTTAAACCAGGCTGTGTCTAGGAGGGCTTCTTCTATCCCACCAGCATCTCTGTGCTTTGAGAAGAGGAAGTTTCGGTACAATCCATGTCATAATCACCTGCTGCATAACTCAGCAGCCAGCAGCACAACCTTAGCAAGGTCCAACCAGTATCAGGTGAATGCTGGCACCAGCTTTATTCTGCTTTAACATCATGAGGAACTGCTGCTTCATTTTTTGAAATGACAACTGGACTCTTCTTTGTTGTGGCATCTTCATTGTCTGGGGGGGTTTGTTCATGCAAGGTGGACATGGGTTTGCTGTAGGTCTCAGTCAGAACTGCGGCAGTGAAATTGCACACCTGACAGAATGTGCTGATGGTTTCATTTCCTCTTGCCCATGTTCTGCCCCTGCCTGGTCCAAAACAAACAGGTCCTTCTTCCGGTGAGCTTTCTCCTGGGCTATGTTTCCCACCAAACCACCTACCATGGATACTCTCTTGGGGCTTTAGATGTGACAACCACCTTTCAGGCTGCTTTTACTCCTCACAGTCATATTTTACACTAGTATTAATTACATGCTGCTTAGATTTCTTCTAGCATTACTAACAAGGAGAGTAGGGACCTCCCCTGGATAATCCTGGTGGAAATTGTTGACAGTAAGAAGAGACTCAGAGGAGACCTTATCCCTCCTTACCACAACCTGAAGGGAGGTTGTAGTCAGGTGGGGGTTGGGCTCTTCTTAGAGGCAACTAGTGCCAGGACTAGAGGGCAGGGCCTGCAGCTGTCAGGGGAGGGTTACCTCTCAGGAAGCCCTTCCACACAAAAAGGGTGATCAGACCCTGGAATGGACTGGCCAGAGCAGTGGAGTCTCCATCCCTGGAGATGTTGAAGGACAGCCTGGCTATAGCCCTTAGTGCTCTGGTCTGGCCAATGGGGTGATGTTAGGTGCTAGGCTGGGCTGAATGAGCTCAGAGGGCTTTTCCAACCTCAATGATTCTGTGATTCTGTGACACAAGAGAGGTCTGAGAGGTAGCTAAAGAGCTCTATAGAAATTACAGATTGGTGAATAGAAGGGCTAGTCATGAGGTTATTAAATCTCTATGATTTTCCTTTCAGCCTTAACCCACCCCATCCATCAAAACAACAATGAACAAGCTTGAACAGCACAGTCTGTTGAGGTGATGATGAAGAACCAAGAAAACCTAAGGAATGACTCTTCTGATGGACTTTCTGAGGTTTGTGGTTTATTCTGTCTTCTCTATACAAGGGATTTACATTGCTGTGCAGGAAGGTCCCCAAACCACAACACTAGAGCCAAAACAGTTAGAATCAGACATTTGAAAAGATTCACCCCACTTTAAATTGTTAGCTTGGCTTCTGCTGTGGCTGATGACACTAATCCTTGGGAACAGAAGGTACCTTTCTGTAAACTACAAGTATTAAAAAATAATACATCTTATCACTTGTCATGTACCATGGCTATCCTGAAGCTCTGATGGGTTAAATTTTTTGGACCTGGCTTGGTCTTTTCCTGATGTAAATATTAAACAGCATACAGCTGGGATTTTGAGTTTTCTAATATTAAATGTGTTTGAGATCTCCAGTCATTCCCCTTGAGGATTATATTTTTTCCTCTGATAGTTTGTTTTTCCAAGCCCATTGTTTTCCATTCTTGACTTGTACCGTCTTGGTTTCATCAGAAATTGTCCTCTGCAGTGTGGCTTGGAGTGAGACTGTGGAATAAACATCTCTGTCTCTTCTCTGAAGATGAATCATTTTGTTGAAAGACTGTTTTGACCAGAGCAAGCCCATGGCTCTGCACCCCTCTTTAGAACTAGAGGGATGAAGCCTCAGAGGACAAGACAAAGCCTGTAAAAGCTGTCTAAGAAGCAGGTTAAATGGCTTGAGCTATTTTTTAATTGGTTAGTTTATGCTTGCTTGATGGGCCTGGGTAAAGTAAAGCAGAACGTGCCATACCACCTGGTCAAAGCCTCACATGAGTGCTACTGGTAATGCAGCAGAATGTGCTGTTCACCTTTTCCTAAGGGAGAAAAGGAAAGCAGCACATCGTGCAGCAGACCTTCTGTTCTCAGTTGAAATAAGCAAGTACAGCTATAAAACTGGGGAGATGTGAGTTACCAGCTGAGCAGTGAATGACTTTACAGCTCACTGTGTGGAGGCTAGCTCCAACTTGTCCAGCCATTCTGTCACAGCAGTATGCTGATGCTGTTACACAGTACAAACAAGTCATCCCACCATCCAGTAATGTGTAGAGGCTAGTTACTACAACCTCAGCTACACCTGAAAGCAGAGATGCAGGAAGGAAGGTCACAGGTACAGTCAACTCAAATCTAGAGCAGATAGTCCTTCAAAGGTTTGGCCACGGAGGTGACAGACTCTGATATTGGCTTCAGTTTGCTGCCTCTAAGTCAATAGCTTCTAATCCCCCTGCATTGCAAATATTTCATTGATCAATGCTTAACCAAAGGAAAACTGAGGCAGAGCTGTTTGAGGAGCTTTTGTGGTCAAAGTCATCCTGAAGAACATTTCAGATCCAAGCATGTCACCAAAATATAATTAAAACACAGGTTACCCAATGGATCTCTTGATTCATAGGACTAGGACCAATGAGCACCAGGAAAGTAGATTTATTGGGTAATGTGTGTGTTTGGACACACAGTCCTCCAAGCCAAGCCATTCTTATAGGCCTGGGAAACCCTTGAATGCTGTTGCCACAGAGCAAATTCCCCTGCATCTTGCCCAACACATAGTACCGAGGTAAAAACAGTGATTACAAATCCTCTCTGACAGTTAAATTCCTGCCGGCCTAAACCCAGACATCCTTTGTCATTATGGTTGCAGGAAAAAGCCTGTGGATGAAGCACCTGTCAGCTATGAGTCTGGTCAAGCACTGTGTGTATGCCCCAGCACCACCCTGAGCAGCCAGATTCCCTGGATTCCCTGCATAAGGAGCCCAAAAGGTGAGTTAACTCCTGATTAAACATGGACATTTCAAATGCAGAAACCCTTCTGAAGGGTTAGGGTGGTGTTGTGTACGGTGCTATGAGTGAGGAGGTAGGTCATAATCTATGTGTGTTGGTGGGGCAGTTGTGCGCAGGATGAGGAAGAAGTCACAAGTGTTGGTGTGAAGAGTTTGATCAGAAGGAAAATCCTTAAAATAATCATAGAAACATAGACTGGCTCATGTCAGAAGAGACCTCAGAGACATCTACTCCAACCCCCTGCCATAGGCAGAGATGCCTCTCAACCGTGCTTGGTTGCTCAAGACCTCATCCAACCTTATCTTGAACAACCTCCAGGGAAGCAGCAGCCTCTGGGTAATTGATTCCAGAGTCTCTCTACCCAGAAGAACTTCTTCCTAAGATCTAGTCTAAATCTCCTCTCCTTCAGTTTCAAACCATTTCCCCTCATCCTGTCACAATATCTTCTGCCTTCCTGTAGTCACAAGTTATTTGGGATAGGTGTGGAGGGAGTGTGGCAGAGTCAAATACGGGACTGGCTGGTGGGGTGTGGATGTCTCTGCAGGGAAGACTAGCTTGGATTATTATCGTGAATATCCAGGAAAGGGAGGAGAAATGAAAGAGGACATGGAGAGAGAGTATGTATGGTTCGGACTATGGAAAGAGATGGTTAGAACATTAATTTTCCCTATGGAAAAGCATTGCATATCTTTCCCTACAGGATTTTTCCAGCTATCTGACCACACAGGGGTTTTGCAGGAAATGGGCAGAAGGTGCGCAGAGCTGGACTTTGATGATCCCTTCTTCCTTCTGGATCTTTTTTTTCCTACAGACAATAAAAAGCAACTTGGAGATATCACAGATTTCTTCTTATCAGCATGAATCCAGGTTTTGTGGTTAGTTTGTCCCCTCAAACAGCCCAGAAGCATCTTTTCTGGATGCTGTGTCTTACAAGTGACCCTACAGCTCCTGCATATGGGACTGGCTGTGCAGCATCAAAAACCTAGGCAGACAAGGCATTGCTAACCGTTCATTTCATTTCTGTAGGTGTTGTCTTCTTACTTCGGCGAAGGAGCATTTGCAATGTCCTGTTAGAGGTAAGAGATGTATCTGAACAAGTTTTGTGGGTGTCAGCCTGCTGATTGGGATAAACCCTTGAAGCCAGGGCAGTCCTAAAATGTGAAAGCAGCATTAAATAGAGATTAAATGCTCCTCTCCTTGAGCGAAAATCTCAATGAGACGAATTGCCCTTTTAACTAATTGCAAAACCCTTTAGATGTGTTTCCCCTCTGGCAACCAGGTCAGCATCAAGCTGATTGACAGGGCTTACAAAATGATCTTTAGATCTTTCTACTTTGATCAAATAGTCTTCCCAGTCCAACTTGCCCAAGGATGGAGTGAAGGATGTCTTTACAGACCATTGGGGTGCACTTAAAAATGCTCTTTCCTTTAGCACTGGAAGCATATTAAGTGCTTGGTATCATTCCAGTTGCTCACTTCAACCTGACAATGTATTGAGCACTAGGTGTGAAAGAAATACGTCTTCAGCTTCACAGGAAAGGAGAGTTTGTTTGTTTAATTTAGCAACTGGCATTCTGCCTCCTGGGTGGATGTTTGTTCCAGTTGCTAATGGCAGGCACCCTCACTCTCTGCCAGATCCTGAGTACAGGAGGATTTACACCTTGGCATTTGGCTGACTTTGCCTAAATCAGCAGGAAAAGATGTAATAAATCCTTGGCATTGCTGGTCTTAAGAAATCTGCAGGATAAGCTGAACCGCTGCCTGATGGCTGGGAGGTTCAAGACTGCAATGGCATCTGGACAACAAAGTGGCTAAAACAGCCCAAGCTCTTTTTGTTTCTCAAACACCAAAGGAACATCCTAGAATTGACTTGGGTTTATTTTCCTGAACTATCTGGAGCTAGAGACCAGGTTTGCAGTTCGCATGTGTTAAATCTGCTAAGCTGCCTGCTTGGTTAAAGAGGAAAATGAAATAGGAAGTCATTGAGGAGAAGAATTCCTGAAGGTCTCTAGGTGAAACCAAACCCTTGCAAGTTAATTAAGAGGCACATTAAAGGCAATAATTGATGTTAAGGACACAAAAGGACACTGGCCTAGACTAGGTTCTAGAAAATGGAGAGAAAAAGAAGAAAAAAGAAAAGAAGAATTTGAAAAAGAATAAGAAGGAGAAAAAGGAGAAGGAGGAAAAGAAAAGAAAAGGAAAAGAAAAGGAAAAGAAAAGGGAAAGAAAAGGAAAAGGAAAGGAAAGAAAAGAAAAGAAAAGAAAAGAAAAGAAAAGAAAAGAAAAGAAAAGAAAAGAAAAGAAAAGAAAAGAAAAGAAAAAGCACTGTTCATCATCCAAAATGCTCAGAACAGAGCCTGCTTCTGCTGGGACCCTCTGGAGAGCAGAGGAAGAGGCACTAGTAGACCCCAGGCTCCCCTGATACCACATGCGTAGAACAAGTAGTTTGGCTAAGTAACTCAGTCAAAAAAAGCAGAACAGCAGTTGTTATTATAGATTATTAAGCAATTTGCAGCATTGTTTTTATCCCTCCACTGCACATGGCAGGATCCCACTGAACTGCAGACTGCTCTACTGCAGAAATCACTGTTATTGCCTGCCTTACATTTCCTGCTGCCATGCTCTGCCCATACCCAAGTGCTTCACAGATTCAGCATCTCCACCTTGCTGTTTGCTCAAGGTAGGGAATATCAGGTGTGTGTGCAATAAAAATTGATTTCCAAGAGCACCAGGTGCAGCTTAGCTCGTCTGAGGATGATCTAAGCTTGGCTTAGGCTACATGGGCAGAATCTGCAGACTCTCTAAGGGGGTTTGAAACTGGAGTAGCAATTTCAGTAATGGCATGAATAAAACATCCCTGAGATAGGTCAGCTGGAGCCAACTGTGCCTTGAGATCTAGTCACAAGTGGTTTCAGTCCCTAGAAAGACACCAAGAAATGCAACCTGCTGTTGCTGTTTGTTCAAGTGTCTCAGATTTTTTAACACTCCATAACCAGATTTATTCGTATAATTTATGGGGGTTTTTTTATGGAAGACTGTGGGGTTTTTGTGGTGCTAGTTAGGGCAGTTCCTTGGCCCTTAGGTAACACTGTAGTGGACACAGTGGCAATAATCTTATGGCTAAAAGAGGCATCTTGTCTGATTTTATTATCATGGTATAAAATCCATTAACATACAACTTTTTGCATCTAATCCAACCTTGGGAGCTGAAGGACAGTTGAGTTTTTATGGATCTTTATGCAGAAGTGAGGCGATGGGCAGCTCTACCATACGATTTGCTTAATTCTGTTCCTTTAGCACCTCTCAGATACCTTGGACTGCTCCAAATCTTGCTCCCTCACCTACATTTTTGCATTTTGCACCTTCAGTTTTGAATTTTCACCATATCCAGGAGTTCCCACCGGTACAACCCCACCAAAAAGATGTAGCCTGGGGAATAACTGCTACAGGTCAACCAGCTGACAAAGGCAGGCTTTGTCCTGGGCATATCAGAACAACAGCACATTTACAAATGATGAGGCTGTGGGGGAGCTGGATTTCTAGGAATGCCCATTCCTGATGCCTGGCTTCTTCAGCCTGCAGAGCCAGGCTGGGAGAGGATGTTTACTTGTAAAATAATGACTGCTTTCTGAGGCTCCTGTTACAAGAATGTTTCAGGAATGGCTTTGTCGTACTCAAAGACATCCATTCCCACCCCTAAACTGGAAATTACCCTCTTCCTGGTCCAGCTCAGATGTCAGAGCAAATCATCTCAATATTCCTCCATGTTTCAACAAAAAGGCAGTGGGTTCGTAAGTGCTGGTAGTAGCAATGTGAGTCTGCACATCTGACTTGCCTCTGGAATTTAAACAATGATTATTTTTTTTCCTAGGGTTTTCTCAGGGCTGATTATACAGCTGCTGCAGAGTGACAGCTAACATCTGGATGCCAGTCACATCCTGCACTGGCAAAGCTGCTTCTCCAGTGAACACCTGGCCACAGACTGAAGCTGAGTCACTTTGCTGTTGTGAAGGACCTGGAGAAAGTGTGAACTGTGGCTGGGTCAGAGGCTTCTCCTCTGCAGAAGTAACTTGGAAAGCAATGGGTATACTTTAGGAGGATGTTCCCAGATGGGAAACCTCAGGTTTTACCTGCACGTGGACAGGTCACCCATGCTCAGGCATTTTAAGCCACTGAGCTAACTGAAACAGCCAAGGCATGAAAGTAGGCAGCAGCTGCAATTAAAGCCACCTGTGGTGAGCATCACCGAGAAAAGCCGGAGAAAGGATTCTCCCTCACTAAAAAGCACTTCCAGTTCCAAAGAAACTGAATTCATACTAAGAAACTATATTTCATAAGAATAAAAGCACAGATTGTCCATCAGCATGGATGATGCTGTGATTACATACCAGCAGGCAGCTCCATCACCCACCCACATCTGCATACAGCTCCAATGGGTGCTGATAGCTTCACCACTGAGGTGATGTCTCACTAGATCAGGAGCTTCTGTTTGGGAAGCAAGTGGTATTAGCTAGTCTTATCTGACAGAACTTGCCCCACTGGGACTTGGCAGTTAGCAAGTCATGGAGCTTCGTTTGACAGGTTGAATAATGAGGGATCTGCCACCTCTGTAGGTAAAGAGGTTTAAGGAATAATTACCTTTGGTGTTGCATCATTTTTGATCTTGCTTGACTTCCCAACCAATTTGTCGAGCTGTCTTTTCCTACCTGATTTAAATGGCAGTGCTCTTGGAAACCACTATCAGGTCACCCCTAAGCTGGTAGCATGAAAGGACTGGTGCAACCTCTTAACTTTCATTTGGCTCTGTGCACAGTAACTTCTTTCATGGTTTAAAACAGAAACATGAGGTTTTTTTCTATCTACCCCATGCGTTTGAGGCACTGGGCCATTTCCTAACACGTTACAGATCTATGGGCATATTGTTGTGGTTTGGTAGGAAAGATTTCTGTCCTGGACCATTTGTCTCACCATACCACTGCAGCTTTCACTGCTGGTTGCATCCACTCAAGCATGAATACTTTGTGCAATATGAGCATTTCTTCAATCCAATCTCCTCCTCACAGCAGGGATCTAACCCTTGACTTGGTGTGTGAAGGGCTTGATTATGATTCCATGTTTTATTGTACCAGTGTTGATGTCAGTCAGGTACTGGAAGGGAAGCTGGTGCTGGCTGGGCAGGATTAACTCAGGTTATTACATGAGTTGTCTGGTTAGACCTGTTTTCAAAATGTGCCACTACATGATGGGCACGTTACAGCAACCTCATCATCTCCTGCCTGTAAACAGTCCACTCTGAGTTTGCCGGTGCCACTGGCTGGTCTTGTGCAACCAGTTGGTCATGGAACCTGCTGGTGGATCAGTGAGGGGTACAGAGAGCTCTGAGGAAGAACATGGGGCAAGCTGTGCCCACCAACCAGAGAGTTTGTCTGTTAAGACAGTAATAGGGCTGAAATAGAACCTCAACATCTCCTTTTTCCTCCTGCTTGCAAGACTGTTTGAGAGCCTGTGTTAATATTCAAGCTGTTGGGCTGTTTAGACTATAACATTTCAGCATTTAGTCTGTTTCTGGTGCCATTTAAATGCAGCAGGAATTANCCGGTGCCACTGGCTGGTCTTGTGCAACCAGTTGGTCATGGAACCTGCTGGTGGATCAGTGAGGGGTACAGAGAGCTCTGAGGAAGAACATGGGGCAAGCTGTGCCCACCAACCAGAGAGTTTGTCTGTTTGTCTGTTGCCATTTAAATGCAGCAGGAATTAAATGTGAGCACAGACTGGCCCAATGTTCTAAGCAATGAGTTTCCATGAGGAAACGAGCAGGTATCTTTGTGCTGCCCATTTTCCACAGCATTTTCTCTGTACCTCCCAGAGCCTCTTAGCCACCCTGATGGCAAAAAAACCCCAAACCCACCGAAAATACCCAACAGAAATAAGTGGTAGAAATAAGTTTGGTTTTAATTTATGTTCTTGTATTTTAATGCTTAAATCTCACTGATGGTTGCAGGTGGGAGACAATGTGTAAGAAAGAGCCAAAAACGTATACATGTGAGTCCTTGAATGGGATGTTTGCTTAAAAAATTTAAGAAACCTTGGTTTCTGGCTTTGATGGAACTCAGTCAACATTTAGAAATAAAAAACTCATATCCTCATAGGTATCTAGAGCATGTTTTTATGTGAGTTAAAAAAGAATCACATTCTGCTTTTAGAGGCCTGAGTCAAAAACAGAAATTTGCATTGTTTCTAGTGTAACGGGCTCTTCATGTTCTTCTAAAAGTGCTTAAAGTAAGTACTAAATCATGGGACGGATGGCATGTCAGGAAATAAACCCAGTCACTGACAGCTGTGTGTAGTGCTGAGCTCTCCTCTGCACAATCTAAGTTGTTCCAGAGGCCTTTACACCTCTTGTGTCATTGCCATTGGTGTAAGGGTGAGTTTAATGCTCATACAACACACAAATGTGGACTTTACAACAAAGGCAACCATTGGAAAGTCCACTGTGTGACCACATCTGGAATATTGTGTCCAGTTCTGGGCTCCTCAGTTCCAGATGGACAGGGAAACTGCTTGAGAGTCCAGTGCACAGCCATGATCATCAGTGATGAGGAAGGGAGCAGAGCATCCCTGATGAGGAAAAGCTGAGAGAGCTGGGTCTCTTCAGCTGTGAGGAGACTGAGGGGTGACCTCATGAATGTTGTGTTTAAATATGGGAAAGGTGAATGTCAGGAAGATGGACCCAGGCTTTGCTCAGGGGTGGCAGAGCCTGGGTCTGCTCAGGGGTGTCCAGTGATAGGACAAGGGTCAGGAGGTACACGCTGGAACAGAGAAGGTTCCACATAAACATAAGGAAAAAGTTTTTCCCTGTGAGGGTGACAGAGCCCTGGAACATGCTGGCCAGGGAGGTTGTAGAGTCTCCTATTCTGGAGATGATCAAACCTCACTTGGATGCAGCCCTGTGTACCTGATGACATCCTGGTCTGACAGGGGGGTGAGACTAAGCAACCTTTCAAGGTCCCTTCCAACACCTAACTTTCTGTGAGTCTATGATCCTTCTGCAGGAGGACCGTTACTTCGCTGCTAGACTAACAAGACGATTTGTATGTGAGATAGCTGACAGGACCCAGCTGAGCAAGAACTTGGCTAATTCTTCCTATGTGAACCTGCCCTTCTCCAGCCTCTTGCCTTCCTTCTGTCTTTGACCCACGTAGAATTAACATGACAAGCACTTAAGCAACCTCCAAATTAGCTATCTGCTTAAGCTCAAAGGCTCATTTTTAGTGAAATTTCATTTTGTTCGTTATGTATGGAAATAGACAATTTGCACTAAAAACAAATAGTCATTGTCTCTGCCTTGGATCATGGAACAAACTGGAGACACAATGGGAGCAACTACGGATGGATTTCTATCTCACTGGGTCACAAATCTGCACAAAAAGGAGGTTCAGGTGCAAATTCAGCTTCCAGTAATCATGTCAGAACTAGAAATGTGCTACTGTGTTGTAGAGGTAACTTGCAGTGTAAAGTAAAGGTACTGGTCAAAAGAACAGAGACCACTTGATAGGAGAGTAATTGCAATTCTTGTGGAGCACACTGTGCTGCATTGAAGAGTTTCAGATAAAAATGGGCCTTAGTAGCAGCTTGGAGAAAGCAAGAGGCTGGTGGCCCAGGCCTGCTGTAAGCATAAGGCTAGAGGAAGCTCAAAAACAGGAATTAGAGAAGCAGATCTAGAAAAATCTGCAGTAGTGAATCATAGAATCACAGACTGTCTCCAGCTGGAATAGACCTTAGAGATCACCAACTCCAAATTCCTTGCCACGGGCAGTGACTCCTCTCGACTAGACTTGGTTACACAAGGCCTCATCTGACCTGACCTTGGATACAGAAAAAGTTTACCTTATTTCTCAAACAAGATAAGCCAGTCCCTCAAAAAAATGTTTGTAGGGTAAGTTTAGGGATTTGAAAATGACACTAAGTCTGTTGACAACTATTCTCATAACATCTACCAAGTGAAAAATCTGTGTTTCAGTATGAATTTACCTTTGAAACCTGTTCCACAAGTGTCAGAACTAAACCTTTGCAAATGCCTTGATCTGACGTGTCACAGGATGGAGAAAAATATCTATGAACATATGGAGCTTTCCTCGTTTGGCTAAGGACTATGAAATAGATTGAGATGATACTGAAGCCCTGTGGAAACCACATTCTTCATCTTAAACATTGGTCATAGAATCATAGAATCATTACAGATCAAAAGGGATCCCGAAAGATCATCTAGCTCAATCCCCTGCCACAGCAATAACACCTAGACCAAGTTGTACAGGAACACATCCAGGCCAGTCTGGAACATCTACAGTGAAGGAGAGTCCACAACTCCCCT